>JAAOAN010000357.1:0-73576 GCA_013396205.1 Fusarium mundagurra | reverse complement strand
GGAGGGCTCAGGCTGGGGCAGGCGGACTTGGAGTTCGGCATTTTGAGGGGGAGGGAGCGGGGCGTCCCATTCACTAAATCGCGGTCAATATTGACGTCCGGGCGTCGACTAAATTGAGACAGGCATCTCGGACTTACTGAGTGTGAGGATTGGTCACTGCCAGGAGCTTGTACTCGCCTAGATCTTCATCCGCATCTTGTCCCTTCATATGGACGGTAAGGATATCAGTTTTCTTCGTCCAGTTGCAAGTGACTTCATAGCCAGCGTCAAAAGAAAACCAAACGCCATTGTCGTCAAGAGAAGCAATCTTCTGCTGTGAAGAGTGGAAGTTTGACACTTTTTCTTTGCCATCACTGTCTTTAGTCCATTGCCACATTGCATGCACAGGGCGTCCTTCACCGAATCCCTCAGGGACGATAAATAGGCAGAACTCATTAGTCGCAAGCGTGGTCCAATTGATCTTACCCAACCAAAGACGGCCGCATTCCCTCAGCCACTCTCCCTCGGGCACCCAGATCCTGTTGAACTCCATCTCACTCTTCTCCCCATCGCGGGAGATAACAAGGCGGAGTTTTTCATATCCATCGCTAGATGCTATCTCCCAGTTGAAGTAAACAGGCTCGGGGGTGAAGGTGTCATCACCGTTCTTTGTTTTGGAGACCTGATGGACGGGGAGTCTCTGGGCCAAGTTGAGCTTCTCGACTCTCAACCCCGGGTTACCATTAGTCCATTGAGATAAGAACCAGACAGTATCGCCAACACGGATTGGCCCGGAGGGTAAGATGATCACGGCGGTCTCATCTTGAGCCCACTTGCCCCAGTTGAATTTGCCTTGGTAAATGAACATATTGACTTGGATTTGGAGATGCAGCTGAAGTTTTGGAGGATAGTGAAAAGAGAAATAGTTGTTTGTGATTGGCACAGAACAGAGCAATTGGCATGGTTTGGAAGCCGGGTTATATAGCCGATAACAAAGAGTATATCTATACAGTCTCTATGCAAAGCCATGACAATAAATATTCTATAATACCCTCATCTACCTAGTCCGGCACTTTTCCCAACGATCTTCTGCATGATTCTACTAGACCACAGCTGACATAAATTTGTGGCTTGCTGAGGCCAAGTTAGGAAACCTCTTGACCGGTCAGCAGCAACAAATCATATTATCGCTCTATCTCTAGCAGGGATGCACGCTTTGACATTGCTGACAGACCAAATCAGAATTTTACCCCGCTCAATACCCGTAGCTTTCATTGTCGTATCATACTTGCAGGTAATAAAGGTTAGACCCTTGCTGTAAATCCCAGAAGGGTCGGATTCCTCGGTAGTGGCGAGCTGACAGCCCCATGATCACCAACCAGCTGAACGTCCCAAGGATATAGCGTGGCCCTGCCAGCCACAATTCACCACGATTGGCAGGAGATATCTCAGCCCAACATCTTCAGCAGTCCCAAAATGGCTATCAGCTCCCAATTGACGGTCTTACAGGGAAATCATCGGCATGGTGGGTCATGCATGTCGGCGCTCCCGGCACTCCCGGCACTTGTACAGAGACTTGTGTCGTCAACGTCAAATACACTATCTTCATCAATATGACGTCGTGAAAAAGGGGAGGGTAAATAGAACCACAGTTAAGAAGCTGTGCCCGAGCTAACATATGTGTCAATTTCCACGTTATCAATTATGAGTAGTATATAACTATAGTAGGATACATTGCAAACAGTCCGTATACAAGCACTACATCGGCCGCAACACGCTAACAATAAGAACTACTACTTGCATCTAAAGGCAAGATAGTTCACAAACTTCTCCTCCTTGTGTAAATCGGTAAAAGAGAGGATGTAACTCATGAAGCTGACTGCATTCAATAGTCCATCCGTATGCATGCCTCGGCTTGGTATTTCAGCCACTTTACGGAGTTCAACGGTTGTTCTCAGCTCCCCACTTTGCTGGATATTGTTTCTACAGGGAAAAGATCGGCCAAAAGGGTCCTGCATGACCCTTCTCAGGCGAATCAAGTACGATTACGGACACGTCACCTGTATGATATGATAATGGCTCATAGGAATATCGGCTAGGGAACTTACAATGTCAAAGCGTAGGGTTGCATATTTGGCCTAACACATGTGATTCAATCCATTTGGAAGCCGTTGGATAGATACAGCGAACCAGCAGGGAAGTCAGCGAATTAGATTTATAACATCAGGGGTGCCTGAAATATCTACGTATTTCAAGGCAAAATGAAGTACTAAAGGTTACATACAGATCGGTACTTCTATCCTCACCAGATTCCCTTCTTGATACAAGTCCTTCAGGCAAACCGATCAGCAGCCAATTAATACCAGGGCTGATTCCTCTTTAACACGCTTCACCTACTTAACGGCCCTTAAGTAGATATGATTTGCTGCTGAAAGCAGCTGAACTTTCTCAGCTATGATCAAGCAGGAACTTGACGAAGATCCTAGGCAGAGTGTTGGAGGAGGTAGACAGGTGACGAACAGAAATGATTGATTCTTAAGAGTGAAGCTGTCTGGCTCTGCCTATATAATCCCTTTTCCATTTCTGCCAAACCCGCATCACCTGGATAAAGCCACAACCATCCAACTTCTTCATTATCAACCTGTATTCTTATTTCTATTCAGCCTTCCATCTTCAATATGTTTATCTACCAAGGCAGACTCAACTGGGGCAGTTCCGCTCGCGATGAGACAGCTGCCATTATCTTACCTTCCGGCACGATGCGTGCAGGAGACCCCGTCTTTATCCTGTCCCAATGGACCCGCGATTCCGGGGGAAACAAGAAGGCTCCCTTATCCCAGAAAATAACTATCAACAAGGTCACCAAGACCGCCAACGGCGATGACACCTTTACCGTCAAACCAGGCTACTACAGATGGAACATGACCTCTCGTGACAACTACAATAAGCTTGATTTTGTCCTATCCGCAGACACCACTACAGCCACGAGTCATATGGTGTTTAAGCGCGTCTGGAAGCCTTCAAACCCACAGTCAAAAGAGACCGGCAAGGTCTGGGTCAGCAAACTCAACTGGCCCGTCATGGCAGATAATGAATTTTGTTTATTCATTGCTCCTGAAGGGTTTGGCGAAGGGAAGCCTTTCCTCTCAATGTGGCAGTGGTCCCATGATAAATATCTCAAGGAAAGAGTGCCAATCTTCCGGGTTGGGAAACAGAGTATTGGCGAGATTGGCGAGCTTGACAATAACTCTGCCTTGTTCACTTGCCAACTAGACTCCGACTACTTGGTTACCTGTGCCTGGGAAAAG
The DNA here is from genome assembly GCA_013396205.1 of Fusarium mundagurra. Classification (NCBI taxonomy): domain Eukaryota; kingdom Fungi; phylum Ascomycota; class Sordariomycetes; order Hypocreales; family Nectriaceae; genus Fusarium; species Fusarium mundagurra. Next base: position 70,289 of record JAAOAN010000357.1, on the reverse strand, counting down.
ACAACTGATGTCCTTACTGTCTTTATGAAGGGACCCGAAGGCAATCAGGAGGTAGGCGCGTTTAAGCTTTTTGCAAATACCAAGCCTCACGAAGAGGCTTCAGACGAAGTTGCAGAGCTGAAGAGAAAGATCAAAGAGTTGACTGATGATCTCACTGCTGAGAAAGCAAAAACTGCTAGCTTGAAGGCGCAGCTTGCTCAAGCCCAAACTGCCTGCCAAGCTGAGAAGACGCAGAAAGATAACGAGATCAAGAGGTTGAAAGATAAAGTCTCACAGCTGGAGGGACAAGGCGGATCTTGAAACCAAACTTGACCAAGCTCAACACGGCAAGGGTGACTAAGGCCAGAAAGATGTAAAGATCGCTGAACAGGCTGCTTGAATCGCCGGACTCGAGAAGAAGATTTAAACCTGGCCTGAACCCTTGTTCTGTACTTTTTTTAGGAGCAGGATTACATAAGGCTACAGTAGTAGTGGTAGGATGGAGTATTTGCTTCATTTAACTAATGCAGGAAATTATGAGGGTAAACCTCCCGTTTCAATCAAGTTAGTACTGAAATCTTCATATAGTAGGGTCCTTATCTAATCATCTACATTAAGAGAATAGCATGCTCGGTATAGAAGCCTAACCTGGGAGATTTATGCTGTTGATAGCTTTAATGATGCTGTTATCCTTATGAACTCGTCCTGCGGTTATCTTATTTGGTCTAAAGGTATGCATGCGTGCTATCATAAGTATTAAGCACTGACTGATAGTCCTGTTGGGACATTAATAGAATGCCTAAGCCCTGAAGCATGACCTCTTAGACCCTGTAGCTCATTGGGTTCCAGAAGGCATAAAAAGAGATAGCCCTAGCATGAACAATATAATCAAGTCCGTAAACTTAACTAATATTCCTTGTAAGGAGCATAGCTAACTTCAAATAGAGGTCGAAATACAAAGGATGGTACATATCTTGATATGAAGAATGCACATGCAGCGGATGATACTGCCATTATTACACATAATGGCAATAGTGGATCAGGCCAGAAGTTTGAGATCTACTTGGCATGGCAGAATTAAAGGGCATAATGGTGGAGTAGTGGAGGAGGGTTAATTAGTATAGTGACTAGAATTAGGTCGAAACTTGAATAATAATTCTATCCTTTGGGCTATACCTAACCTCAAGTTCGAGATCAATAACCCTCAACATAGATGGTCAGGTGATTAATGGGAGAGGTATATTCACGTGAGTGGATATCAACGATTTCCAGTCTTATGAGCCGATTGAGAACGAATCGTAGGAGAAACGCCAGGGGCTCAGCAGAAGTGTATTCATCCGGGTAGCTTGTAGATCTTTAATCCATCTTCCCTAATACCTCCTCAACAAGTCGCCATTTCTTGCCCGTACTAAGCATAATATATCCCGAGGTAATCGGCGAGGTTTAGTTTAATAACTAAACCCAGCTGTCAATTCTACCCTGCTTATACTCGAGTCCTTCTCAGGTCTCCATAATATCCCAGGCGGTGTACGGGAAATTCTTGTTTGCTGTACTTGAAGATAGCAGGGGCCTTGAAAAGAACCACCAATCCGCCCAATTGTGCAGCAGTCAGCCAATGTTAAAATTCACTATCGACGCCACATGCGCTGCGGCTTGCAGTGAGTCATCAATCTTGAGTTTTATTGGCTCTCTTGCCGCTGATTTTGGGGATCTTTTGCCCCATTAGTTTACATGCAGTGTTATTGTTTCACAGACCATGAAATTTGGGTGGCTATGTCCGTCACAGCCACGGCAAATGTTTTGGACTTTTCGTCTGCAACTCGTCTCTCATTTCCTTATTTGAGGGGTACACGTCTCAAACATCTTGACTGTCACCAGATTCTTCTGTCGGTAATATGGCGGCGCTTGGAAGATTACAAGCTGCTCTTGCAGCCGCTACCAACGAGGTAACTGTTGCGGCAGCAAACATCAATTTCGACTTTACACTCGTGAAATACGAGGCCCCAAAGGAATTTCGCCCTCTTGAAGGATATCTCACAACAACCAGGAAGCAGGATGCGGAAACTGGAAAGTCGCACGTCGTAGCTCGCCGACTAGGCGCACTCTTCAGTGGAATTTGTCCAGACACACCGAATTTGATTCGAGCGTATGGTGCCAGGGTTTCGGAAATCTCCAAGACGGCAACTCAGAAAGAATCTCAAGAATACTCCAAGTCCATCTTTGCTTCCTACGTCGGCGTTGATGCAACTTCTATCTGGGCTGCTGCTACATCCTCGACAACAGCAATTCACGTTCATCTGCTGGCTTGCATGCTAGCAGAGCTTTGGGACGCATCCGAGGCCACTTCTATATGGGTAGAGCTAGTTGAAGAGCGACGAAAAGATATTGCTCACCGCCTCGAGCAGGGAGAGGCGTTGCACTTCGGCCTCGCATCAGCTGCGGTGCAGCAAGAAATCACGAGGGATCAGCTTGCATCTTGGGATGCCAGTGCTCGGGCCTGGATCCAGACCGGAAAGTCTGTTATGAGCAAGAATGACGCCCAGCTGAGACTCATTCTAAAGAACGTCTACTTTGCCATCAATCCTAGCGAAGCGCCGTTCGTTAGTGTCATTGATGCCTGGAAGCTGGCGGTTGAAACTACAGAAAAGCTGATAACTGGGATACCTCAAGAGGCACAAAACGGAGCCGCCATCCTTGGTCTCTCAGCTTGGCACATCTACCCCGATATCCATGTTTATGGCAACAAAAACATCAAAGTCACCATGAACGATGAGTTAGTTGGGGCTGGTGGTATACTCTCACTTGCATCGTGCCCTTCACAGCGAACCGAGTCACGAGGAGTTTATTGGTCTCTCTGCTTGAGCCATCTCGCATTCTATGGTCCTCCTGTGAAAAGGCATCAGACTTTGGAAAACGACGCTCGTCGAATCCCCTTTGCGAGTTTACTTCACGCTACCGTAGGGACTATATTGAGCCGGTGGAGAGTTCATTCCAGCGACCTGGTCAACGGGATCAACATCCTAATTGCTATTCTCGACTACATTGGCATTGGAAACCGCAGTTTCTACTCAACAATGGCGCTGATGAGTAATGCTGCTAAAGAGTGCCTGGATGATGAACAGGCATGGAGCTACATGTCATATGGAAAACGGCGATCTGGATTCATCAAAGACCCAGATTTACACACAACAGGTGCCATCAAGGCATTCTTTGGTCTGTCTGATCTTGTGTTTCTTCTTTCTTGTATTCCCCATCTGAATGACCGGATCTCACTACTGCAACGGCTGGCGAAGAGAGTGGACTTTTCAAACGAGGAGGTGATCATATTTGACATAGAGTCTTCCACCGATCACAGAGTTGGTCTGGAGACTCCGCAGTCCACCAACACGAGACCAAAGCGGCAGAGGAAAATAGCCAAGCAAGCGGAGTACAAAGTTATTGGCACACAACTCTTTCGGGGGAAGGGAAGGAATGTTTCAGTGTTCGACTTCTGGATTGGCGACTCCTCTTCCACCGCAATCTACAAGAAGCAGACTCCGTGTCCACGACTGCAGATCGATCCTCCCATCATAACTCTCGAAGATCTGAGATGGTGTTTCAACAACTCTTTGATCTGTCCGAACACATTCGTCAGATATCTCGATCGCCGAGACACGATATTGAGTACTATTGTCTGTCTAGCTTTCGCTTCGGAGGTCCTCAAACCTCTCCCACGTTTGTTTATATGGACTAAATGTCTTGAAACATCTCTCCTTGATGCACATTGGGCAACAGAGTATGAGTATTTCGAAGCTCATCATCCCAAGTCTACAATCTTTACACTCGAGGGCTGTGTTCCACAGCGTGCGCAGAAATTTAACCGTTTCTTACAGTTCCAGATTTTGGCACATATGGTGTGTGGGTATAATATTCACCGCAGCGCTATTCCCGCTCATATCATGGGTCTCTCTTTTGAAGATTCAATCTTCGTCCCTGCCTCGGTAATAATACTTTAATTCCGTTTTCAGTTCTTAAGCTAATTACTTTGCTCAGCTCGTGCATGACCCTGGAGAGAAAGTCCAATATTTAACAAGAATTCTTGGTAATATTGGCCGTCCGGGGCTAATAATGTTAACTGCGCCTGCGAACCCCATGTTGGCCCCTTTGAGCGAAGGCACGTGGAGAGTCTCAAATCTCAATCGCTTCAACGGAAATCCAGAAGACTTGCTTAGCGCCACGTCATTACACCTCTCATTCACTGATTGGAGCCAGCCTCTGAGTTCAGGGGGGGCCTCGGGTAATCGAGATGTTGAGGGCTCACTTATGGAAGCTGTCATCAGTATCAAAGACTCGGGCCAGTGGGTTGGAGATGTCGATATCTTGAAGGCACTGGAAAGTGACATGATTCACTTTGCACAGCCAGATCCCACATGCTCGCATGCAGCTGGTTTTGTGCCGCGTTTCATGCATTCGATTGAGTGCTGGGATGAATTGCGAGACTGCCCTGAAGAACAGTCAGTCATTCGAGCCAGTGGTAACTGGGTAGCCCGCCTCGCAGCAGTATCTTATCTCGCTCAAAAGATGGGCACAAAGGACATGAGATCCTCGAGAATCTTTATTTGCCCTGATAATATTTGTTGGGCTTGCCGAGAAGCGCAGAGTAACATGGATGATATTTTTATTCATTAGATTGTGGTATTGGTAGGCCTTTTTATATATCGCAATACTGAAGTGCCCAATACTCTCATCGAAGTGCTGCATATTAACTCTCCTAAATAGGAGTTTATCTTCTCAATTTCACTGTGCTGATTCAAGCTCCGAGCCACAGTTCTCAGCTGCAAATAACACATCTAGCTCGGGTCCATTTTCCTTTATACTTGATCGACAACTCAGCCTTGACGTGCAAAGCATACGCTCTACATGGGACTTCATTACATTTCATGGCCCGCCCTGCAGCATCTTATACACCTCCAAGACTGAGTTAATGACATTCAGGGCAGCACAAACCTTTCTGGAATTTATTCAGTAACATCTATGCGCCAAGACAGACCTAGCTATGCTAAGAAAGGAGTCAAGGGTCAATGCTAAGAGCATCAAGGCTGTAAAGGGCGAGCTGGCACATCTGGAATCGCTGCCGAGCTAGATGGCTGGGACGGGCGAGAGGGCGAGGTTCCTCATAAAATAGCTTATTAATAGCCAGAGGACGATGGTGAAGCTTGAGATGAAGATTTCGGGGCTGAAAAAGATCCTTAATGAGGACTATTAATTGCTTGAATGAATATTCTATGTTATAATCAAGTTTGTACGACATAGGGGATGCTAACACTGGATTGGCCTCGTGAATATATACCATAGGTAGGGGCGAATTTTCTATGTAGGAGAGCTTACTATATCACTTGAAGCACTCAGAAAAACAATTGTGCATAAAGGAACCTGACTTAGTTAGAGTAATTAGCGACGTCTATGCTTCTTACATTTATGGGGTGTAAATAAGGTTATTAAGTATCCGCATCGCATGGGCTACTTACACGATTACATCCCTGCCTATCGCGTTCAACTTTAACCAACGTTCGAAAGCATCATAAGCCCGAGCAGGATAACAAAACTCTGCCTCGGGCTGGTCTTCTCATGTATACAGGGGACGGATGATACATGCTGCTCAGCTAGGCAGAAGAGCTCGTACATCGGCTACATTGCTAAAGGTGTAGATACAAGGAAGTCGTCATATCTGTATACGAATACGGCAAAAGGTTTCATCAAGGGTCCTCGAATGTTGACGATATCAGAATTTCCTATCTTGGTAATGTCTACTGTGAAGGCCAGGGAATGCTTAAGGGATTTAGCCGCCAAGATTCCGCATCCCAGCATATGGATCAGCAGGGGTTGGTTTATGGATCCCATGCGCTGGCAGACTCATTCACGACTCCCAATTCCCTCAAGATACATAAGACCGAGAACATTAGATCGCGCGCAAAAGTCTCATACTATTACAAAGAGTCTCACATTTAAGGCACGACGTTGTTTTGGTTATACTTCACATTATGTCTAAGTTGTGAGCTCGAAGTGTTATTTGCAGTTAAGACTTATGGCTGAGAGCTTATTCCGGCAGACAGAACTTAGCCTGCCAAGCACCAACCAGATAGTAGGTTGTCCCAGCGAGAGCGGGGACTAGCTCCATATTACATCTAGATAGCGGTAGAATCCTCCCGTCCCAATCCGTAAGGTTAAGTCAACTACGGGTCTTCCCGTCCCTTTTGAGTTTGGCAGGATAAGCAGATGTTGCAGGCTTTTAGACAGGGGCATGTAAGCACTTGTGCAAGTGAACAAGGAAGCTCTTCCTTCGAAGCGTCGGGAATACGTTCGCCATAACCAATAGGACTATAACATCACAGATTCTTGCAAAAGTTCCGCCTGACGCGTCAATGATTTATCTATAGTTACTAGAACCGCGCAAATGGCCCCTCGATACGAATTATACGAGCCATCTTGGCAGACCTGAGCTCGACTCATGTCGGTCACGGATTTATACAGGAAAGGAAGGTGCAAGTCAGATACCTTGAGGAGCAGAGACCTGCGAAAACTATAAAGACCACAATCTTGCTCCATTCAGTTTACATTCGACAGTGCATTCGACAACGAAATCCTCAAGCACTGGTCTTGTCCTTTAAACTTCTCTACAAATCAGCCAATACTCAAGATGAAGGCTGTGACCTCGATCGTTCTTCACTGCGCCGCAGTGACTGTCGCTGCTGCGGTAAATCTTACGCCCCAGTCTAGTCTCAAAGGCAATCAACAGTGAACTGACTCTCTCTTAGGCTCTTCCTGACGGTAGCCAGGTGGTCACTGACCCTCTGGAGGGTTATGAAATTGTCCCAATGCAATGGAAAGGCTCTATCAAAGAGGGAGAGGCTCCTATTTCCCTAAATGGTACTATTGAGGTAAGAAATCTGCAAATACCTTTAGCTGTGTATTACTATACTAACACTAAGTGTCAGTCGGTTATATCTCAGATTAGGGAGCTTAACCCGGAGTTTGAGTTGGAGTTGGCGGAAGCCGATACGGCCACCCTATCCAAAATTGAAGAGCGCAACCCAGTAAGAGATATCTTCATTGTTATTATTTTTAGCTATATACCCTAACCAACAATCTAGTCTGGCATCATTTGCAATGTTGGCGGGTCCGGTTATGTCGATGTGGACGCGGCTCGACGCGAGCAAAGGTACCTTCGCTCCTTGGGGAATAGTGTATGCGGTGTAGGTGGTGGTCCTGGCAAGTGCGCTCGCGTCTCCTGTTCCTATGGCGATGCTATCTGGCTTTGCAACGACAACAGCTTCTACATTGAACCCCGATGTAGCTACTTAGCTGACTATGTTGATCACATCATTGCGAAGTGCCGGTCGAAAACCAGCAGCCCGCCTTGTACAGTCAGGCCTTGCGGTCCTAGCTGGACTGCGTATTTCGTTCGGGGCCAGGAGTTCGATTCTGATAAATACAACGTTATCGTTGGCAGATCCAGCTGCTAGTTTGTTGGTCAGCCGCATCATGGTTATGTGGATAACTATGATGAGCGCGATATTGGGGCCTCCTGTGAAAGCGGGAAGCCTGGACTCAGGTCTCGCCAATACGAGACATGCAGTTGCTAGACTATATTACATTCTTTCGATGCCCTTCTAGGCCATCATGTCAATTAAACTCCGTAACCTTCTTAAGCATTCATAAAATAACGCTTCGATGTGAAAAATTAGAGAGAGGCATCTCCTATTTGTCTTTTCAGCAATGGGAGCTTGTCATCCTTGTGTTACAAAGCAATGCCAATCATGCGACAACCGGCCTTACTTGGCAAGGCAACTCGAAGGGCTTGTGTTCAAGTAATGACTTGTATTGGCAAATGGTTGTTCAAGTATTAATAGAACCAGACGAGCTGTCGAGAAGCTTTGACGCCTTCTCATTTGGTCCATGATAGTCGTAACGGCTTCCGCCAATAACCTGTCACGCGTCAGTTGTTTGCAACAAGGGGGTGGTAGCTCAGAACTGAACGCAACAAACGGCTATTATCAGGTCTACTTCTGGATACCAGGATGTGCGGGTTGCTTTGGCAATGATCCTAAGGCTGATTGATGTCTGGGCCTTTAACTAGTCTTCTTCCTTCATAGTTGATTGACAACTCAGCATTAGCGTGCAAGGGATACGCTCAGCATTAGACTTGATCAGACTTCAGTAATATCCTAGCTCTCTATTCTCACAAGCCTGTCACTTCTGATACTTCGACGACGGTCTCGGTGTATAATCAGCTCGGAACGAGCCGGACATGAGTCCTCACAGCAAGAAGGCTTGTACATACGACCATACCTATCAGAGAACTCGGGATCCCGTCCGCTCTCCCATAGATAAGCTGATAAGGGGCGGATTAGTAGTTGGGTCGGTGACGACCAGCGAATCCCCGCTGTTGTATGTTTTTTGACGAAATCTGCAGTTGTCTTTTTTCTCCTATCTACCTGAGGTACTTGGTTGCGACTAGGTGAGTGCTGCGAGCACCGTATATAGAACGACAATATAATTTTTTAGTTGAAAAACAATCCTTAACTACAACATGTTGAATTGGCATTTGTTGTTGTTGTTGTTGTTGAGAATTTCGTTAGTGGGTGATCTATATCTTATCTGATCTGGTGGATCCGAGCTGACGCGAGGTTATACCTAGACCGTTATACACTAACGCCGATATCCCCACTTCCGTCATCGGCGGCTGTTTTTTTCTCTCATTCTCACCCGCCATTTTGATCTTGGCATCAACGGCGGCATGCACATGCACGTTCAATCATGGCTCCAAAACCATCCTCAAGGCCTCAGAGCCCTCGATACTCAGAATCAGACGAAGCACCTCTCCTCTCCCGCAGCCCCTCACCTCACTCCCCTCCACCCCCAAAACCGCCCGTATCATGGTCCTCCCTCCCAAACAAAGGCCAGCTCGCCGTGATCCTCCTCGCGCGTCTCGCAGAACCCCTCAGCGAGCGCTCCCTAGCTTCATATCTGTTCTTCCAGCTCCAATGGTTCAATCCCGATATTGATCCCTCGGAAATTCCGAAGCAGATGGGCTATATCACTGCTACCTTTGCCGCTGCGCAGTGTCTTACGTCTATGTGGTGGGGGAGAGCGGCTGATCATCCGAGACTGGGGAGGAAGCGGGTTTTGCTGATTGGGATTGGGGGCTCGTCTTTGTCGGCTTTGGGGATGGGATTTTCGAGATCGCTTGGGATGGCGTTCTTTTTTCGGTTTTGTGCGGGTGCGTTGAATGGGAATATTGGCGTTTTGAGGACCATGGTTTCTGAGATTGTTCCTGAGAAGCGGTAAGTTGAGAGAAGTCTTGGGGAAAATGATTCACTGACTCTGTACTTCAAGACACAAAACAAGGGCTTTCCTTCTACTGCCGATATGCTTCAACGTCGGAGTCATCATCGGACCTCTCCTAACAGGTTTCATGGCTGATCCCGTTCACACTCTTCCTAGCATCTTTGGTCCAGGCTCTCTCCTCGGTGGAAAAAAGGGCGTGCAATGGCTCGAGAAATTCCCTTACGCCCTGCCAAATCTATTCTGCTTCTCAATCCTGATGTCAGCTTTCTTTCTAGTCATCCTTGGACTTGATGAAACGCACTCGCATCTTCGACATCGACCCGATCCTGGACGCGGACTCGGAAAGCTTCTCCTACGGATCATTCTTCGCCGAAAGAAAGATGAACATCTCTATAGCGCTATCAACACTGAGGAGCTGATGGATCATGATGCTGATCAAGAATCGGGGGAAATTACAAGACCTGCCAAGGCATATAGCAAAACGCGCCCTCCGTTCCGAGATGTTCTGACAAAGAACGTCCGTCTCAATATGCTACAGCGCTTTCTACAATCGATTCACGTCTCAGCGTTCAACTCCATCCTTTTCAGTCTTCTGCCCACGCCCAAAGCAGACTCTACAGATTTCCATCTGCCCTTCCGGTTTACTGGTGGTCTGGGGCTTTCAAGCGAGAGAATGGGTTTAGCCAACACAATCATCGGGACGATCGGCATCCCGCTTCAACTCTTTGTATACCCCAGTCTCATCGGCAAACTTGGGGTTAAGGCTTCATACAGTGCTTTTTTACCACTGAGTATTATCGCATACTTCCTTCTGCCATACCTGGTTTTGTTGCCAGATAATAACGCTCTGGTGTGGACTTGTCTGTCTGCCGTTCTGAGTCTGCAGGTATTGTCTCGAACATTTGTGAACCCTGCTACTATGATGCTTGTCAATGATTCGGCGCCGAGTCCCAATTTGTTAGGCACAGTTCACGGTTTGGCATCGAGTATTTCAAGCGCCGCTCGAATTATGGGACCTACCGTTGGTGGAACGCTGCTTGGATGGGGTCTTGCCCATAATCTTGTTGGACTGCCTTTATGGGTCTTGACGATTTTGGCATCGGCAAATTGGGTTATTCTGTGGTGGATTGAGGATGTGAATATGTCTGAATGAGTTCTGGATTTAGACATATTCGTGAGAAGGCTGGTTTGACTTCCTATGATGCGTGGTAGCTCTTGTTTGGTATACCGTGATTGTTTCTAAGATCAGGGCTATGTATTCGCAGCACCGGACATATGTTTCTTATAGATGTCCAGTAATTAAAACCTCCATTTCATTCATGGCCCTTTCCTCCCTTCCCCACCATAGCAAGTCCATGTTCTCCCTTGCACATAAGCTTGCCCAAGGCTGTCAACCGATAGTGACATGCCATTATGAGCAACTATCATAAATGGCTGACGGACGAATGTCCCCCAGATGTCCAGACCAAACTTCAACTCTCAGGTATCTTGATAATTGTTCCCTGTAGCTCATCTGTCAACATCTCGCGACTGTGCGCGGTGTCTTCATCGCATACTCTCGCTTTCAAGCCTCCGAATCCTCATCACTATCCTCCTCCACAACAAGATCAATAACCAAAGCCGCTCTATCATTCAACTTATCAAGCTGAAAGCCTGCCGCAAGCGCATCAGTCGCATCATGTATACAGCCCGCAACGTCAAGTCCAATATCATGCTCTTTGAGCGCAAGACAAATCACCCTAAAATGCTCATGATGCAAATCCTCATCTTCTGCTGCATCAAATATAAGCACAGCGTTACGGTGGATAAGACAAAATTCTTCCTTCACGCCGGGATATTTCTTGATAGCTGCTAGTTTTGCAGGCGTGCAGGATGAGCCGGCGACGAGGCGTGTGAAGGTGCCAGCATTGAGAAGGGCCTCGACGGATGAGGGTGATTTTGGGTTGAATATTATTACGTTGGGAGGAAGCGCTGGTGTTTCAGAGGGAGAGCTTTGTGTCGGCATCGTGAAGGTGAACTCAATCAATTTGGAAATAGAGAGGTGTTGGTGATGGACATTTTGGCGTGCAGAAAAAGTGAGTGAGAGCAAATTGTGTTAAGGCGTGATGAGTCATCCGATTCAGGGTAGGTTCGCTGCACAACAGTGATTCATTGCCCGGCAATTGATAGGGAGGCACGATATGTAGAAAATTAAAAGTTAATTGGCTTCTAAAGGTCATAAGACATTTATGTATCCTGCCAGTAATATGTATTTATGAGGGATACTCGAGAAAAAAAAAGTCTACTGAGAGGCCATACTTATGAATTGTCCTAGCTCATAATGTTAACTCAGTGCTGACATCCTTGGCGCCAGGCAATCGCTGCAGCAGAGCCACTTTGATTCGGCGGATAAATGCAACTTGGATTACAGTTTCCACAAAGTATCAGATCAAATTTGATAGTATTTGTTCAGACAATAAGTCGAAACATGCGTTCTCCCCGAGTTATACTAATAAGGGGCAGTGCACAAGCCCCGCAGGAGGCAAGAAAACTCCGAATCTTGATATGGAGTGCCAAAATAAACTCAGCAAAGAGTATCCTAGTTTTAGGCTAAACTTACCTAAATATTTTCATCCCTTAGGTTTTAGGTCCTGGGTTTTTTTTCCTCCTCTAGACAATCTAATCAGAGGGAGCTTATCGGACCAATCAAAGCCCATCAGAGGAGGCAGCCAAAAGCTTATCTGCGCGATGAACCTTGACGAAGTTGAGGCGCAAGCCAGAATACGTGAGGCGTAGGGACCAAAAGAACGGCCAGAACGGTCCCGAACATGAGAAAAAGAAGGCTTGAATTGTGATTGCATGAGACTATTGACGTTCAACTAGGGCTTTGTCCAGATTCTGATCGCTGCAAGGTTCTATTTTGCGGCGCATTGCAAGCGCTTGTCTGAGATATGGGGTAAACGCTAAAAATAGGCTATTCATGCGCTTCTACAGCGGCTGGCAGACTTGTACGAATTGTTTGATACCCATTCGTGTAAGATTCATTACTTAGAAATGATTCAAAACCTCAACATTGAAATGAATGTCTTGATCGGAATGCTCCATCATAAATACAGTTCGCTCAGCCATGGAGAGCCAACAGCCCTATGAGCGTTAGCGCCGTGTTGGTTTACCCCAGACATTCCTCACCACGGTCTGACTGCGCCTCCAACATGACTCACTTTCCCATGTCAAGGCATATTCGGTGCCTTCCAAATAGAGTGTAGCAACCAAACTCACCTATAACTCTCAGCCCTACATACCGAGTGACTCACGCTAGTAATTTCTTCTTTATATAAGCTGCCCATCTAGGCCAACTAATTTCCTGATCTTCATCGGTATTCATCATGGAAAAGGTACGCAAGACGTTCTTCGACCCTTTGGCTACGTCAAAGGGTCGGATAGCGGAATTACTACAGATTTTGCCTGTTGGCTCTGCACATCCTTACAGTCCTGAGGGTATATTACTATGTCGAACCACGAATGGCATCGAAGAGATTGATATCTCGAATTACAGCCAAGATTATTTCTTCAACTCTGTTGATTTAGGAGAGATGGGGGAGATTTTACTAAGACGGATGAAGGGGTTCAGGGAACTGCGTAAGAAGGCACTGCACTCAGAGAACCTGCCTCTTGCTAACAATGTATAGGGGTGTTTGATGACTTCCAGATCATGCAAGCCCCAGCAGCTACGTTCAAAATCCCCATAGTGTCGGGTCAGATCACGATCTTAGCTGTCTCAGAACGTAATCCTACGTACTACGACTTCTGTTTCGCAGACCAAGATTGCAATACTTGTTGTTGGTTAGAACGAACGACTTTTTCTGGAATCAAGCACAGCGGCGATATTCTATGGGGCCAGGATCTTCTGGACTATGTGAGGATAGACAATGATACGATGACAGAAAAGCCTATCTGTGTTTTTATCTCAGGATATACCAAGACGCGGATCACGAGGTTCTTAGGAACGCACCCTGCACTGATGATCGCAGACCATGTTGACAAGGTAAGTTGTAAGATTGCAATGTGACGTAACGAAGCTAATGCGGCCCAGATCCTGTATATCATTCCTGTTCCTTTGGATAAGGCGACTATTGGCGATGCCACCATCTGCTGCCCTTTGGTCATCAAGCGCGATCAAGATTCCATCATCTGCTCTATCCTTCCCAAGGCAACGACTGATAGAAACATGATGTGCGACAGCAAGAAGCTCATCAGCCCTTGCTTCCCTGAAGCTATCAACAGCGCCGACTTCACTATCACTGAATCTCTGCCTGCTGTAATTTCAGAGGAGAAGAAGATTGAGGAGAGTGATGAGGCAGAAAGTGAAGTACAGGTTTCGGACAAGAGGCGCGCTGTATTAACCACCAACGCTTCAAACATCCCTTCTTTCTTGGCTGCTTCTGGCGCGCAGGTCATTCGCTTCAGCACTGGCATCGAGTTCCTAGCCGAGGATGCAGCCACTGACCAGGATGAGTCAGCCGTTGTTCTTCCCTGCATCTTCGGATCTCAACTCCAAGGCCCAATGCTTCTATCCACCGGCAGCACTCCCTCTAACGTTCCCTTCAAGGATGAGAAGGCTCTTTGTGCTTATTACGAACAACTGGAGAGTATAGCCGTGGTCGTTGATGAGCGCATGACTGATAACGCGCGAAACTTAGCTTCCGGTCTGCGGATGAATACCTTGTTCATTGTGCAGATCAAGACCAAGGAGAAGCATGAGACCGAAGAACAGGTCTCGGCTGTGTTGAGTTCGGCGAATATCAATGCTGTAACGGCACTTGCTGGACCTCAGTCTTTGATTGTGGGCAATATCGGTGACAAGTTTTACTTCTACCGCGGTTTGGCGAATCACAAGATCTTGGATACGACCAAGTTGAACTTTGGAGCGGATATCACTGATGTCATCACCTCGAACAGTGTGGAATCTCTATTGGCTCCAAAGATTCCTCGATTGGTCAACCTAAGTGATGCCAACACTATCTATCTTCCCTACTCAGCCCAAGTCGTTCGCCCTCAAGACTTAGCCGGTATCTTTGAGGGTCTCAGCATTGCCGAGATCAACACCATGCACGACGACATCACCGCCGCAGTTCCCCAGCTCCAAACCCTCCTCAGCCAAAAGGATCTCCAGCAACTCTCAAAGACCCTCGTCGACACGCTCTCCGCCAAGATCGACAAGAAAATGGCCCCTCTTCGAAGCGAGTACATAGCCTTCATCGCCGCCAACCTCCGCACCGATGACCAAGCTATTCTCAACAAGAAGAACAAGATGCTCGGTGATATAAGAAAGGCTAACAAGGAGGTTCAGACTGTTCTTGAGCCTGTTATCACTAGTCTCGCGAATATGATCTCGGTTCAGACGACGTCAAAGAGAACGCATGATATGAAGAGACTTATGAGACAGGCGCAGATCCAGAATAATGTTGAGGCAACCAAGTCAATGACTTTTGAGAGCTTGACGGGGTTGTTGGAGAAGCATGCTGAGGAGATGGGCGTGATGTTGCTCAACATCGAGACGGTGCCTTATAAGGAGATGCTGGCAAATTTGAAGGGCACTACCATCGATGCCAAGTAAGTTTATTATGCACGCTTGTTTGAGACTCTGGGTTACTAACATTACTAGGCCCTGCTGTGCACTTGACGATCGAATCCTTCATCTTGACGGCTTCGACGCCGGTATCATCATGGAACAGTCCCAAAGCCAACACGCCGGTCCTCTCGTCAGCCAAGCCGGTCCCAACCATCCCATCCTCGCGCTTCCTTATCTCAGCCAACAGCGAGGCGTCGGCTCAATGCTAGCGTGGGTATGCTGGGACGAGTTCGTCAACCTCAAGAGTCCATACGCAATCCGTTGGATGGAGAAGTGCAACGAATCTCACATCGCTGCCCTACGAATCATGATGAGAGATACACTCAGTCAAGCTGTTGCTTCGCGGGAGTATAACTTTGAAGCGGGCAGTCCTGAGATTGGTCATTTGATGAGTTCTTTGCTTATGGCGGCTATGTCGAAACTTGCTGCGATGAGAACGAGTGCTCCTGTTGTGTTGGATACTGCGGAGGATACGGTTACGAGGTTGATGAGAGGTCTTTTCGGGAATCTCATGACGATTGCAGGATCGGGTGTGAGACCTATGAGTATGGTCTGGCAGCTCTTTGGGCTGAATCCTCAGTACGACGTTCCCGTCACGGACGCTGATTGGGTTTGGTACGAGAACGTCGTCGAGCTGTATCCTTACACTGGATGGCCTTTGAACACATTCAACAACAATCTGCTCAAGCTTCTTGACAAGATCATCGTGCGGGTTATCACCAAGAACGAGAACGTCGCGGAGATCAAGCAGAGCAAGGCCTATGATATGGTGCAGTTCTGCAAGCTGCGAAACATCCAGCTCGAGCACTGCCGAACCATCATCACCGTTTTTGAACGAATGCTCACCACAGATGGGATCAATATCGCAGCCGTCGCAGGGCGACTTCAGGAGAATGTTCCAAGTGAGCTTGAGAAGCAGACCAAGGGCTACACGAGAATGATGCGCTATCTCGGCCATCTCGCCAAAGGCGGCGCAAGACGTCCTACAGACGATCTTGTCTACGGCAACGTGTACACCAAGCGCTCAGCCGCTTTCAAGGATCTCAAGATCGCGGTGGCGTTAGCATGTCAAGACAAGGAATGGGATGTCGCAAAGGAGAACTGCCAGGCTGTTCTTGATTTTCATACGGAGATCGCTGCCAAGTGGCAGATTCAGCCAGAGCAACTAAAGGTGCAGAACATCCACTATTACCGCGAACTCATCGACGCAGATGTCTCCGAAGACGCTGAACAAGAAGTAAAGAACCGCACGAGAAAGATCGTCGGGCGCATCATGGACGACGCAGAAAAGAAGCGTAACCCATGGCAAGTTGGCCCCGACGCAGCCAAGAACAACATTGAACCTCTTGACGAGCAGTTCCTCGAGCAAGTCCTCACTGGAACACGTCCTGAAACTGAGACCAAGGCTGTAGTCCAAGTTGCCAAGGAGGAAGTCGTTGAAGAAGAAAGCTTTTCGACGTACAAGAGCTCTTTAACGCCTGCGTTTGTTTCTACGATGGAGAAGGCTCTTTCGGCGGAGGATGTCTGCGCGATAACCAAGATTCCTGAGTCTGCGATGAGGGTGTTCATCAAGGCGCTTAACCCTGAGTTTGAGTGGGATGATTTGGCGCAGCAGTTTAAGATTGTGGTATTGAGTTTGTTGCGGGAGCGTTCGGGGCGGGTGGAGAGTAGACCTGCTGCTAGGATGTTAAGACTACGCTGAGCTTCACGGGCAATGGATGTTTGGTAATTAGATTGAGGTAATCTAGTGTTATTGGTCTTGATAAATCAGGCTTTCTTATGTACAGGTCGCTCTAATGGAATGATATCTAAAGTTTCTCTGCTCGCGAGTTCCTAATTGTCTTATCAACTATGCTCATTGCTCGGAGACATTCTTCGTCTCTAAATCGTGGCGCAATAATTTGGATTGCTGTAGGTGCACCATCTGTGGCCTCGGGAATATCTGACATCGTTAGCTACGGTGGAATAGTCTTGATTTGGTAAAACCTACAATCAGGGTCGAATGGTGCTTTGCCCTTGACGCGTTCGGAGTCTTCGAACTTGGAAGAATTGCCGAATGGAATAATACCAGCAGGGAACTGTCATCTTGTTAGCAAGTCAGTCTTTGGGGGGCACAGTCATGTCAACTTACATCCAAAACGTTCCACATAACGGTATAAACAGGAACACCATAGGTATCATGAGGAACAGCCGTAGAAACAGCTCCAGGAGCGAGAATGACATCAAGCTTGTTATCACGATACGTCTCCTGCCAAGCCTTGACGTACTCATAGCGCACTTCATTCAGGCGCGCTATCTTTGCGGGCGTGTCCAGATCCGGAGGCACAGGGAAGTTTCCGTTTGCAAAAGGATGAGCAGCGATAGCCACAGAGTTAACAAGTGGCTCACCGATCTCTCGGGAAATAGTATCGAGATCAGGACCCATGATACTAAACAATTGGAATCCGATTCTTCCGCCAAGACCGGCGTTACGCTTAGGATCTTGAGAGAGATAGACGAGCTTATGACCTGCGTTCTCAAGCGCAGAAGCAGCCTTTGCTAAAGCGCGTCGAACAGGTGGATGCAGGGGATAATCGGGATCTTCAGCCATCACACCAATGGTAAGCTTGGTATCTGCCTCGCCAAGCTCTCTCCAAGGAATGTCCACCGCTGTGGGGTCATAGTTCCAAGGCCTTTGAGCAAGGGTGATCTTCATGAATAGCTCAAGATCTTCGATGGAGTTGGCCATGGGTCCACCGACTGGTGAAATAACAGGGAGAAAATCCGCGGGAAATGGATATTCTGCTTGGCCTCCATAGGGAACGCGTTCAGAAGTGGGTTTGAACCCGTAGATACCGCAGCATAGAGAGGGGATGCGGATGGAGCCGGCGATGTCACTGCCAACGCCGAGGGGAGATCCTCTAAAGGCGACGAGAGCGCCTTCACCACCCGTTGAACCACCTGCCGTGAGGCTGGTGTTGTGAGGGTTGAGAGTTCTCCCAAAGATGTTGTTCTCTGAATCTGCTGTCTACAGGGTGTTAGAGAGTACAGTTGCTGTAGTATATAGTGTGACTTACCATCATTGTCTGGGGCAGGTTTGTCTTGCAGTACAAAACAGCTCCAGCGTCGAGCAACAAGTCAACGAGTGCAGAATTGTTCTCAGGCATCGGTTGGCGAAGAAACTCGACATATCCAACGGTGGCGTGGTGGCCTTTAACGCGATATGAGTCCTGGTTTGTTAGCAGAGTTTCTGATGTTGGAGTTGCTGGTGCATACCTTGAGACTAATGGGCAATCCGTGGAGTGGGCCAGCCAACTTTCCCGTTTTCTTTAATTGCTCATCAAGTTCCTTGGCTCTTTGGATGCCCTCCTTGAACATAATCTCAGTCAAACATGATGTCTACTTCTGTTAGTACAAGTTCCAACGGTTGTCTCAGTGTTACATACCAATTGCTGAGCGAGACTTGCACGCTTAGAAAACGCCACAGTAACTTCCTCTGAAGAGAGTTCTTGAGAATGTATCTTGCTCAGCAACTCAGCAGCAGTATACCGCTCTGTGATAACAATCTCCTTCTCCGTCAAGAGTCCAGATCTATGAACGGCCTTTGACTCAATAAGCTTGCTCCCATTCCCATCTCCAGTATTCTTCAGACTCTGGAGTTGTTTCTCAGGGAGGAGCCATTCTGTAGGCACAGCATCACGCTGCTTCTCGCGGTGCTCAGCGGCAATGGTCTTCCAGTTGGTGGTAGTAGCAGGCATGGTGAATGATGTGAGGATGATGAGATTTGCTGGAGAGCTGTTTTCTGGTCTCCGCATTGGTTTTAATGGGGAAAGAGAGCAGATGACGGAGTTTCGGAGGTTCTAGATCCTCCTAATCTCCCCCGCTGCGAATAGATTACCCCATACTGCAAGCCGAGCCTCGGGGGCAAGAAAATATCGAACCATAATACAGGGTGTTAAAATAGATTAAGTAAAGACTCCCCTAAACTTAGACTAGATTTACCTAAGTATTTTTATCACTTAGGGTTAAGGTCCTGAGTTTTCTTTCCTCCCCCTTCGCCGAGATACGAGACTTGGAGGGGGTTGTTTTAGCTTGGGGGCGCATGTAATGACCTATTTTAGCAGTTCGAGCCGCCAACGCATCGGCCAACGTATCGGCAAATTCATGCGGCATTGAAACAGCGTCTCATTCTGCATTGTCAATCTCTAGTATCATCAGTATCATTTCCGTAGCAGTCGCCGTATCAATCAGCGTATCAAGTCAAAAAATGATTTGTAAAGATAAAAGATGCCCGGGTCTTCCATATCAAATGGACTAGGTTTCAGCACGATCAGATCTCAGATCTAACACTCCCTCCCCACTTCCCGGTCCATCGCCTTCGGAATGACTGCTCACGTTCCATCGCCGGGAAACGACTTCTCTCCTTCCGGAGCTGATATCCCTACAATGCGTATGCCCCATCTCGAGTTCATCTACCGCATCGTTGCCGAGATGGACAAAGAGGGTGTGACCGAGATTGCAGGCATCGACGGCACCTCCAAGAATAGAGTTGTCCTCCCTATCCAAAGAGGGCAAGTAAATGGTCCTCAGTTCAAGGGAATCATCGTTGACAAGAGCGGTGCCGACTGGGCCGAAGTCATTAACCCCAATAAGGTGAATATATGCAGAAACAGACAAAAAGCTTATCGTCGATTAGCTAGCTAACAGGGGTATAGTCTCTTACTCGGTTAAATGCCATGTACACGCTGCGGACTCATGATAACGTACATATCCTTTTTAAAGCACAGGGCATCTATCGTACTGGACCTGGAGTTGAGGAGCAGGTGGGAGAGCGGGATACCGTTACGCAAGATGAGATGGAGTATTTCACGCATATCAAGTTTGAGGCCCCCGGTGATAGTTCCTACGGCTGGTTGAACGGCATTGTTGCTATTGGGGTCATGATCATGTCGGAGGGGAGGCCGATTATTGACTGTTATCGGTCGACTAACTTTCCTGGAAAGATAGCTGCAAACTTGTAGATACATAGAGGATTCATATAATAACATAGAGTTCCATATCATATCTTTGACATGCAGCTCCATGTGGGGTTGATTGATCCGGGAATAACTACTTTTTATACATAGTATGACTCCACGACGTCATGATCTCCCTGGGCTGGCTAGGGGGGGAAAGAAAATTCAGGACCTTGATGCTAAGTGACAAAAAGACTTAGGCAAGTTTATATAAATTTAGGATAGTGGCACCAAGTTTAGGATATGTTTTGCTGAGTTTATTTTTACACCTTATATTAAAGTCTGGTGTTTTCTTGCCCCCTGAGGGCTGGGTGAGGCTGAGTCTAAAACGCTGCTGAGTTTCTAAAGACGTCACACGCCCTAGCCAAGTACGATACAGCCAATTAGATAGTGACTGTTTGACTACGGAAAACTGTAACCCAAGTCCGTTCACTCCAAATGAAACTTGACAGAAACTTGAGGTTTGAGATGAAAGAGCGTATGAGTAAATTGATAACACCTAAACTACCAAGAACGCGGCCTGATAAGTCCCAACATCGTCCACACATTCCTATCCCAGAGTCATTGATCCATCGTAAAGTCCCGTCAAATACGCGACCGCTTCTCGACGAGCTTCCAATAGCGAGGAGCCAAAGTAGTGCGAATCTTCTTGCCGTAGATAATCATGGGCACAAAGAGAGAGCCAATCGCGAATGCAATGCAGCCACAGACGATGAACATGTTGGTAAGACCCATAGAATTCATCCAAGAAACGATGGCAAAGGTGACACCAACGGAGACAGCGTTTCGAATGAAAGCAACACCGATGAAGGCTTCAGCAACAAGCTCACGATAAGTATCGATGATGAGAGTGAAGGTGATGTCACCGTTGGCACCGAGTCCAAAGGCAAAGAATGCTCCACCAAGGGAGGGATAGATCCAGTGCATGCCCTAAAGAATGTTAGTGAAAGATACTACTAGAATCAAGGAGGTCAACTTACGCGAGCAGCTGTAGCACCAAACATGATGAGTCCACCAGCCATGAAAAAGGTAGGAATGACAAGAGGATACAATCGCATCTCAGGCTCGTAGACACCACCATTGCGTCGTGCAAGTCGAACAACAGTCCAGTCTGCAAGAGGTCCTCCATAGATACTTCCAAAGACATTGCCAACAAAAGGACCAAGAGCCATGTATCCAATACCAGCGGTATCAAAGTTATAGGGAGGAGCCGAGAAGACAATAGAGATGATGTTCATGAAGGCGACAAGCCAGCAGACTGAAGAAGCAAACTGTATAGCAGTGAACAGGACGTGGGGAAGGGTGATGACATGGAATGGCATCATGAACAAGAGAGGAAGACTTTCGCTTGTCGTGGTGGTAAGACGCATGCACTGGCGGTATGAGTTCATGGGGATGGTGTGATCAACATGAGTGCCGACGGTGACAAGCTCACTGCCAACCTTATCCTTGGAGTCGTCCTCTTTCGTGGTGGGGCTATGCTCTGAACCAGCCTCGTCGTTCCCTGCCTCGCCAACCATCACAGGAATGTACTTTGTCTCTTCGAACGCAAAGACGAAGACGACGAAGAGAATGGTGATGCAGATGGACAAGGTGTAGTAGGACCAGCGCCAGCCTTCGTGGACAGCTTGTACGCCAGCAGCGATGGGGGTGAGAAAAGAACCGACCATGACAGCGGTGAAGTAGACAGCATTAGCAGATCCACGATGATGAACAAAGAAGAGATCAGCGATCTACACCCGTCAGTAAAAGGCTTGAATGTCAAGGACATAGGACTTACAGTCATCTGAACAGTCGTTTCGTTGATAGCACCACTAAGACCAGTGATGACCATGGTGATGATCAACTCAGGATAGGTCTGCATTCTCGCAGTCCACCACGTGACAGCAGCAAGAATAGCAGTTGAGATGAGGTACGCAGAACGACGTCCATACTTGATAGCGGGGGGGATGAGGAACAAGCAACCCATGGCCAGACCAGCTAGCTGGGCAGATTGGGCGTTGGTCAACTGCTGAATGCTAACGCCCATGTCAACAGTCATCTGCTGCCAAAAGACAGTCTGGACAGAGAGATTGGTGAAGGCAGCGACCGTGACGGCGATCGACAGCCCAAAGTTCAAGAACTTTCGCCATGTCGGCCAATTCTAAACGCGTTAATTGAATTCTCTTGGCAGATGATGGGGAAGATGCTCACGAGAGGCTCATTGGGATCTCTGGAAGGCGTTGGCTGGAGAACGAAGCTCGACGCGTCGGTGGCTGACTCAGCTGCGAATCAATCAGTCAAAAATGTCATTAACACGAGAGGTCATGATGTTTTTACCTAAGATCAGGCGGGCCTCTCCCGGGATGGGGACGCGATCGGTGGAGGTCATGATGGGACTTGGGGCTCGCTTGAAGAATGGAAAATGGGGAAGAAAGTGGAGGTTGAAATGAAGCTGGGCTGACTCGTACGATGAGAGGCAAGCACAGGGACTATATATCCCCTTCTATCTCAGCCGGCTCCGTGATATCACAAAAAAGGCAGTGTAGTGTATGTAGTGTACAGCCACCAGCATGCAATGCAATGAGTCTTGTTCTGCAGCACGAGACAGACTTGATACGGTGGCCGTCAGCCGTTGTGTCTTGTCCAAACTCAACGTCGGCAGTGCGTGTGTACAGGGTATAGGGGCTCAAGGGTCCGTGTGCGATTAGCTCAATCTCCCGCTATCTACCTCTGACAATCCCTGTCTAGATAGTTAGGTGGTCTCTGTAAATCACGAGGCAGAGGCCCATCTCCCCCGCATTCTGACTTGTTCCCACATACGAGACAGACAAAATAACTTTTTGTGTGTGGCGATAACAAAAAAATGTTGCCGGCGCCCCGGTGAACGATCTAAACTGCTTTAGGGAGATACACGCGCGGCGCCTCTTTCACCCCTTTTCGTCTATTAAACTTCCCCCAGCCCCGCAAAGTCAGAATATCGCCTCCTTTCGTACATACACCCACCATCCACTCGATTCAGAATCCCTGAGGCCTGAGCCAGATCTAGAAGAGACACACAGTAGGTACACCACTATGGCCCGATCTCGCGGAGGCTGCCTGAACTGTAAAGCCCGCAAGCGAAAATGCGACCAGGCTCGCCCGGAGTGCCACGCTTGCTCCCAAAGGGGCATGAGGTGCCAAGGTTACTCGACTCCCCTCCGCTGGGTCAATGGCGTCGCTTCTAGAGGCAGATTTGCCGGCGCTTCTGTGCCCGACGCGTCATTGGTCGCGGATCAAGGGCCTGAGAGCAATCAAGACTTCAATTCCATGGATTCCGAGACTTCCTCTGCTCCTAGGCACGATACGTCGAGTCCTGGGTCGGGCTCTATCTCGTCGTCTGCCTTTTCCCCTCAGACCATTAGCGTGCCGTCAGCAGACGCGCAAGACCCGAGATTTCAGAGATGTACGTATGCTGCCATCATTCACTCTATCTATCACTCTACTCCTCATTTGATACCCGAGGTAGGAGTTCATTGTAGTTGGTGCTAATTGTTTTCGCTACCTAGTTATGAGACATGGCCTCAATCGGCTGTACTCTACGGAAGCCAGCTCTTGGATCAAGCCCTTCTTTGAGCAGATGGCTTATCAGAGCCCGGCGCTGGTCATGATCGCTGGTGCAATACAGCTCTACATGGATGATGGCAATCGCGGCATGTCTGTCAAGTCGTTGGAATACACCGACCTGGCCCTGCAGACGTTCCGACAAGAGCTTTCCGCTCGCTATGAGCGAATGCACCTCGCGACAATATGCGCTGGCTTGCTAGTATGCTCGCTCTGTGTACGTGTTCCCCTATCTGCTTATTCCCGGCGCGAGTCTCGGCAATTAACACCGTGCAGCTACTGCAGACCCAACCGTGGACAATGTATCTCGAGCTCATTGTCGACGTCTACGACCTCAGGACCAAGCTCAGCACCGTTGGTCAAATATCCAACGATCTCCATACCCAACATCTTCTCGAAGTTCTTGGTGTAATGGATCTTCCCTCCAGCGTCATCGGTCGAGTAAATCCCTCCATCGGCGTCTGGAAACTCTTCCGTCGTCTTCAAGATGATCGCGACGAAGGCCGAGCGACCGGTGTAGAAGTGGTATCAGGCATACCCCGCTCTCTCCTCGATATCTTTGCTAGCATTTTGGATAACGATCCAGAGTATACAGAGACGCGCTTCTGGGACTGGCCGGGACAGGTAGGAGAGTCGCTGCAGTGCCACTACTGGGAATGCTGGCGCTTGGCAGGTATACTGGAAATTCGTCGTCGGCGAAGAATGGAGCGAAAAGCAAGAGGGCTTCCCGACCGAGAGGACGGCATTCCGAGGAAAGGTCCAGATACAGAGGTCGTTCTGTGCCGTCTCATCTCATCGATAGATGCCCTGCAAAAGGCCTTTGAGGAACCTCGCAACCAACACCTCCTCGTCCACAACGGTCTTCCGTATGCAGTCGTCAACGCGGGGCTAGAAGTTCCCCTCCTCAAACAACATCCAACCTGGAAAGCAACCCTCGACGATGTCAGGAAATCCTTACTCGGCATAGATTCCTTTGATCTAATCAATACTATTTTCGAAGTGCTCGATGAGGCGTGGGCGAACGGGACAAATACTTTTGACATTGAGAGCGTAGTACGCTCCAGGAACATCGAACTTGCTATTTTTTAAAGGGCGTCGGGAATCATCGGCGCATGATTCACTCTATGGGATGACTGCGGCCTATGAGGTTAAGCTTTAGGCTGCGAACACAGGTAATGAATGACAACACGGTATTTTTTTTTTCCCCCGATATAAGCTTTTACCCAGAAGCTTTCACGATGGCAAGATTCACTCAAACTTATGACTCTCTTCTGTACTATGGGACTACTATTTATCGCTTGAAATAAACGATGCCGCTCGCTGGATGAGAGATTTAGTATACTCAGTGCTGGGCGCCGAGTAGTCAACCGTGTAGAAAGACACAGACGCCTTGCCATTCTCAACGACGTATGTCTCACCGGGGAGAGAGCAATCACCATTGATGCAGGCATTTACACCAGCGGCGTAAGGCTTGATGTTGGCCCAAGTAAACGTTCCCTTTTCTTTGTCGAGGACAGCTTCATTGACATGAGCGTTTCCAGTGAATCGCGTCTGCACGAAATCTGGGTTCTGGTTCTTCTTGGTCAAGACGGGGAGATTGACGTTGACGCCGTAGCCAAGCGGGAGAAGAGGCCCGTTCTTGGGAGAGGTGGCGATGAAGTTCTCGACGAATTTGACGGAGGCTTGAGCGGCCCACGTAGCAGGGTTGGTTTTGTTCTTGACTTCAAAGTAGGGGACTTCTTGGTTGCTTGCTGAAATAGCAATAGCAGGAATTCCACGGTTGGTAGCGGCATATCTATACGCTGTCAGTTCGGACACCTTTCCTTTGAGTTGTTGGTAACCTTACGCCGCGCCTGCAGTCCCAGATAGAGTCCATACAAAACCACCCAAGTTGGTTCCGTAGTTAGGCCCAGTAACAACAAGATCAGGAACACTAAAGTTGGCGAACTTGGGGAGTACGTAGTCCAACGCGACGAAGGTGCAGGCAGCGGGTGTGCCATTGTAGTACCAGATCTGGCTGTCCTTTGGATCGTGTCCAACCTACGTCATGTCAGAGGCCGATTGGAAAGGCGATGCTTGAGAGAACGTACTGAAGGTGCACCCTTGGGAATCAAGTCATACTGCGATGGAGCAGTCAAGTTTCCTTCAGTGGTAAAGTCAGATGTACCGCCTTTGCCGCTCTGCTTTGTCGCAGGTGCAACGAGCCAAACTGCAGCACATTAGCTTAGTTTCGAGATGGTGAATAGGTAGCCTACCATTATGACCCTTCTCCTTGAAAATGCGATACATCTCACGCAAATTCCCAGAACCGAATCCATCGTCATTGCCCAGCAGAATATTCAATGCATTCGCGCCTGAAGAGAGCAGAGCTGCCCCAGCGATGAAGGAAGACAGACGCATCGTCACAAAGGTCCAGGGTATGCTATTGACGTCGAAGTTAACACCAAGTGCCAAAACAAGAGAAGAAGTGCCCCAAAACAATCAATTGAGCGATGTCGACGATCTTTTAACTGCCCAAACTCGACGGAGAGCGGCCATGTCCGTTATCGCATTGCCAAGCCTTCAAAAGTTCCCTTGTCTATCATTATAGTATCTAATGCTCGCGTGCTCTCCTTCCAAAAGTGGACAAGGTGAGAACAACATGAATATGGCTCTTGATACTACACTATCATGTCTTATGGTATTTTGGGAAGGGTTAAGATAATCAACTAGCGTAGCTTATCTGTCGCACGCGGGGTTGTGAGCCAACCATGTGATAGACAAGGCTACCCGGATATTACGGCGACAAAAGATCCTGGATTCTCAGCAGAGGAACAATAATTGTCCGTTAAAGTTTGATATGCTTATTCGCTAGCTTGCTTGTTTACAGAAGACCAAAGATCGTGGCGCCAACACTGAGGAAGAGAGCAGCCTCCAAACCTTCAGCCCGCGACGCCGAGTTCTCAGCTTCCTCTGGCTCTTCATCATCCCCTTCTAGCTTCAACTGGGGCTTTCGACTACCCGGAACAACCTGATCAGGAGCAATACATATCAGCCTATTCATGCCAGGGCCCAGCGACGCTGAAAATAGCAACGGTATGGTCTGCTGAACCCTCAAATCATACATATCAAAATTCTTCCGATCCTCATCACCGATAAGCCCAGTCCACAGCCCAGTACCAAAAGTTATATAATCTTTTGGCAGATCAATGTATGGCATCTTATCTACTGAACAACGCGCCGAGGAGAAATTGCGTGGGATGGCTGAAAGGAAGATAGTTAGCGTGTATAGCCATCCATCCGAGACAGTTTGAGAAAATACTTTGACCGATGTAAAGGTACTCCCTGCATTCGTCGCTGAGGCCCAGAGAATGCAAACTCGGGCATCTAGTAGCACGCCCTGGAACAGCATGCGTTGAATTCTCGAATTCCCCGATGCATTTCTCGCTAATGACGCCTTTGCACGAGTGATTTGCATACGGTGTGTTTTCAGGAGCATTCATATCCGGAGGGTTCTCAGAGGTCCTGTTTACAGCTTTCAACAAAGACGAGCAGACCCGTGTATCTCTCCCGGCTGAATATCTCGGGTTTGCGAGTGTTTTGTGAACGCTTATAAAGATGCTGAGCTCTTGACTGGTATCGACGCCTCCGAATTCAAGATCTGGTGCGCGTCTGTCGGTCACAGCGGCGGTTATGTACCATGGCCAATTCTGTCCTGCGAATGTGGTGCGTGCTGTGCGGGTTGAGTTGTAGATCAAGTAGCCCTCGTCAATGTGTTGGATCTCAGCGGGGCAGTCTTTGGGTAGCGAGGAATTCTGCGCGAGAGATATTCCTGCCAGACATAGGAAGATAACAGCGAATATTCGAAACATTGTGTGAGTGGGTAATGATGAAGTGGCGACGGTAAATCAGAGTATGAGGAGCCTCGTTGAGGGGAATGGCATGCATGATACCTAGATATACCCTTGATGGTTTTGGCCCCCATTTTACATGACTTCATCGCAGTCCTCGGCGTTTGCCTGTTTAGCTATGCCAAGCAGTTCTTTAAGCTTACTTGCTAGCCTGATTATGCTACAGCCTACAGGAGAGTGAAGATCATGACGACAGTATTGAGGAAAACAGCCCCCAAGCCTCCAACTCGCGACGCCGTGTTCTCATCCTTATCCTCATCCTCTTCATCTTCGTCTCTCTCAGTTCCTTCTAGCTTCAGCTCGGGTTTTCGACTGCCCGAAACAACCTTGTCAGGGGCCATACACACCAACTTCCTGTCACTGATACCACCGCCCGATACCACCGTGAATATTGAAATGGTCTGCTCAACTCTCATATCATAAGAGTCAAAATCATCGTAGTCGTCACTACCTGTCTCCCCTGACGAGATAGAACCGCCATACGTCCAATAGTCAACAGGAACCTCGAGATTTGGTATATTGCCGAGTGTGCAACTGTCCGTGGAAATGTTCCGCGGCTCAACTAAGCGTAAGAAAAGAATTAGCCATACAGCAAGACGCCAGACGGGGGCTCCAAATTTACCTTGCTGGTACAAAGTAAGGTGCTTCTTGCATTCAGCGCTGAGGATAAAGGCCGCGGAGCTCGGACAGCCTCTATTAGTGCGTACCGGGAGAGTCGAATTCTCAAATTCCTCGATACACTCGTCGCTTATGACGCCTTTGCAAGACTCATCCGCATTGTCTGGGTTCTCAGAGCTGCTGTTGAGCCCTTGGAACATGTATGAACAAACCCCGACGGACCTGTCAGCAACAAGGTATCGAGGAACACTTATAAAACCCTTGATCCACTGCCTCGAGTGAGCGCCGTCGAATGTGCGGTTTTGGTCGCGTTCGTCGGTCACAGCAGTGCTGATATACCATGGATGTTTTGCCCCCTTGAACTCAATGGGCAGGGTACCCGATGCGTTAAAGAAGATGGCGCGCTTGTCGACATTATCTGTAAAGTCGCTGGGGCTGCAGTCTTCCAGTAGTGAGGAAGTTTGGGCGAGGCATGTTCCCAAAAGGAATAACCATGTAAGAGTGAATTTTTTAAACATTTTGCACAGTTCACTAGGAATGCCAGACTGATGGTTAAAGTAAAGTCGTACACCGTCGAGGGCTGAGGTGGCATTATAAAGATCCTTCATATTTTGGCCCCCAACTATATGACTTCATCAGTCCTTGGCATTTGCCTGTTCAACTGGGCAAAGTAATAATCCTTTCAGCTTATTTACTAACCTAGTTATACTGCAGGTTACAGAAGACTGAAGATCATAACAGTGCCAACACTAAGGAAAACAACCCCTAAGCCTCTAACTTGTGACGCAGTGTTCCCTTCTTCTGCTTGATCTCCCAGTTTCGACTCAGGTTTCCGACTGCCTGGTACAACCAGATCAGGAGCAATGCGCAGCAGCTTGCTTTCAATACTCCCATTGCCATTTGCTACAGACATCAACACAGGAATGCTCTCCTGAACTCTCATATCATAACGATCGAAATCCTCACGATCATCATCACCATTAAACCCTGCCCACTCCCCAGTGCCAAAAGTTGTGTAATTAGCTGGAAGGTCGAGATACGGCATCTTGTCGAGCGAACAGCGCGTCGAGGAAAAGTTCCATGCCAAGCCTGAGAGGAAGAACACACATAGTTAGTGATATAGCTAGATGCCGGAGAAAAGTTGATACCTACTGTCGCCGGCAAATACTTGATTCCTACATTCGGTGCTCAGGTCAGACTCCAGTGAGGCAAAGTTCGGACAACGTTGGCCGAGCGCAGGGACAGATAGAGTTGCATTCTCATATTCCTTAACACACTTATCGCTAATGACCCCTTTACAGGAGTATTCTGCATCAGCTGGATTGTCGGACGTTAATTTGACGCCTGCCATCATGTGCGAGCAGACCCGGATGTCTCTTCCATCTGGACTAGCACCGTATCCTCGCGGAACGCTAACAAAGACGCTGAGCTCTAGACGCGGGTCTCGCTCAGAGCTGCTCCCACTTACGAACTTGCCGTTTGGGAGGCGCACGTCCGTTACAGCAGCGGTTATATACCATGGTTTTGATTGTCCTTTGAACTTGTAGGACAATGTGCGTGTCGAGTTGTAGATCTGAAGATCTTCGCCAACGCGCCGAAGTTCCATGGGGCAGTTAGGGAGGGAGACAGCATTCTGTGCCAAACATGTTCCTGAGAGGTATAACAAGATGGCTGAGAAAATGCTGTATCTGTATAGGTTGTCCATTCTTAACAACAATGGGAAATTAGTGTCTTCACGGAACCGAACTCATTGATGCGTTTCGGGGCGCGATGCTGGAATAATTTAAGTCATTGCTACTAAAGGGGCATGAATTTCAAGATAAATCCTTTTCGCATTTTGGCCCCCAACTACATGACTTCATCGTAGCCCCGGAGTTTCCCTAATCAAGAATTCTTTCACAATGCAAATCCCCTGCTCAGCGCGTTATCACAGCGCCAAGGCGGCGCAAAGAGAACCAAGACGTGCTAATTGGTGATCATTGCTTAAGATCTCCGGTATTTTAAATGAATGACATGTTGGTCGGGAGAATGACGTATTGCTACATATCAGCTTTAACGAATGGCTGTTTATTCACTACCTGTGACATTCATATTACAATTGGGGGCCGTTTATGCCTTGGATCTCTGTTGTTGAGCTGGCTAGGGAAGGAAAGAAAACTTAGGGCCTTGATTCTAGGCAATAAAAAGGCTTAAGTAATAGATTTAAAATATACTTTATTAAATTTATTTTATAGAGCTGTTAGTAAATGCCCTTAGGCACTGCACCGATCAATGGCAAACCAATGGCCATTGAGGCTCCAAGTGCCGTAATGATAACCTCCACCATTCTGATGATTGAAACATTGGTTGATGATATTCTCATATGCGTCCCAGCACATCTGCTGGGGCATTCCTGGGCCTTGGTACTCGAAATGGCATTTGCCAGAGTTACGACCGTTCTGGCAGGTTCGCTTCCAGTTTCCCTGTCCAACCAGAGTAGTGCAGAAGATCTCGCGATCCTTGTAGTTTCCAGTTCTGTCAGTACAGGCTCCAATGCTGTCGCTGCCTACTCCATAGCCGCCGCAATCTGCAGCCTTGGTTGTGCAAAGGTTTGCAGCCAGGCTAAGGGCGCTAAGCAAGAAGTTCCCGGCCTTCATTATGACGAATCGCAATTGAACTTGATGACTTGTCAGTCGTGGGAACCTTCAAACAGGCTGGGAGTTGCTACTCACGGTGCTAGGGGAGCGAATTCAGAGTATTATCGGAGATTAAGGCTTGAAGACTTGTATTAATCTTTAAAGGTTCTTCTGGACTGGGCATCAGGCTTTATAGCTGTATTTACCTGTCCTACACAACTCTTGCAGCCTTGAAATGTCTCGGAAAAGTTGCCGTGGCCCGTCATAAGCGGGCTTGGCAGAGTCGGTCTTTGTTACTGTGGAGACTTGCTCGATCTTTCGATTTGCCAATGGCCTCAAAATGCCGATCCCAGTTCAGCTCTCATGCAGAGTTACTCTTGGCATTGTAACTACTACCTATTTCAGTGATCCCTCTCGAGGTAAGCAGTCCTGAAGTCGTACATCATCGGCGGCCGCTCCATGCTAAGATGTTTAAGGTGACTATGCTGTCACGGGCTCTTGTCAAGTACAAACACAAATGGTGGGCACACTCAGTCTTGTAATGCTACTCGGATTTCTATAACACACAGTCTTGGCCGAGGTAAAATCTAGCAGCATTTGATCTTCGAGAGTAGCGTGAAAGGAGAGAAGTATGTAGAAGTTCAATATGACTTAGCAAATAACTATAGGAAATTGCCAGAACAAGGATCAAAGACAAGCTTTTAATAACAGTCTAATTCCAGTTGAATTGACTTATCCATGGAGTTAATTTGAACTCCTGATACGCTTCAAGAAACTTGTCAATCCACTCCCGCACTTTCTCGTTAGTCTCCTCCACCAGTCCCAACATTAGATCCAAAGCGCGATGCGCAGACTTGGGTGAAAACTTAAAGTTGTCACAATTGGGTGCCGTTTATGCCTTGGATCTGTGTTATTGCTAAGCTGGCTAGGGGAGGAAAGAAAACTCAAGACCTTAGTATAAGTTTAGGATAAGTATAGGATAAGTATAGGATAAATTTAGGATAAGTTTAGTACAGATTTAGGATACACTTTACTGAGTTTATTTTAATACACTACACTAAGGTCTAGTATTTTCTTGCTCCCCAAGGGCTGGTCCTAGTTTTTGGTATTGATGTGTTGGCTGGTTAGAGACTCTGGGGTTGGTTGAACAGATCGAAGTCGGTGTATCGGCCTTCCTGCAGGAGCTCATTCGTCCTTGTTGTGAAATCCTCTGACTCAATGTCCAAAGTTTGTGGTATGATGGATGACGTCCTCTTCATTAGTCCAAGAGAATGTTCCAGCAAGAACCTGACCATCCATCCGTCCAATTTGTGACTTTCCGTTGACAGCAAGCAGAGCTTTTGGAAAGTCATCAGTCTGTTAATCTAGAACATGTGAGTATCATATATAGAACGGCAGAACTTGTGCTTACCATGGCTTCTGTTGCTGGCCAGTACTGGCGAAGTTCAATCAGTGCCTCAAAATTCGTGTTCAATTCCTGTCGAGCTTTTGGGATATCCTCCGGCTCTCCTAACAAAAGCGTGTGCAAGAGAACAGCAGACGCCACGGTAGTCATATGTCCAACAGTCGGGTAGTTCTGCTGACATCCACTCATCTGCCGTGAGGTGTGCAACAGACTGCTGAAAGACGAAGCGTGGGATTTACATAGCGCGACGTGATCTTCTTGTCCAATGTATGATTGCTCTTTGGTCTCGAGGGAGTTGAAGTAGACCAGTGCGGAGAGATGGTGGAATACTAGATGAAGACCGATAAAATTCCCTCCTAGATCGTTCTGTTGGTGGCTGTAGACATTCTGTATCGTCATCTGCATGTTCTCTGGTAGACTAGCCTTCCATAGTTCAAGCTTTTGGCCGATGAGTTTGATAGCATCACATTTGACCTTGGGTGCCATATCTCCCTTGGCCATAGCGCGGTTCAAGCCTTGAATTTGACCAAAGTGCTGGATCAAGGTCACCATATGCGCACAGATACCAGGTGTTCGACTGGGATTTTGGAATGAAGACGAAGGGTAGAGGCGTTTGAAGGAGGTTTCGTCGATAGGCATAGGAGATGAATCAGGGCAGTGAGGATTATCCAAGTTCCGGGGTATTCCAAGACCAGAAGAGCACCAACGATCGAGTACGTAAAGCGACCACCAAGTTCTAAGAGCTGTCTCGCTCGCGATACTTGGGTCACCCGTCGAAAAGTTAAGCTGAAGAACCTCAGCCATACCAATCGCAATCCCTGCAACGAATCAGTAAAACTCATAACTTCTATATCTGTATCCACAGAAAATAAACTTACGGAGGAATAGTGTCTCTGAAGAAGTATGGCAGTTCCCAGCGCTAAGAAGTGATAAAAGAATACACGTCTGCACATTCTCAATACACACATTCTCTAGATCTGCTTGCACCATCCTCTTCGCCTCTTTCGTCAATTGATTCTCCAAGGCGCGATGCTCAGACTTGGGTGAGAACTTTGAGCCCAGGGCACATATAGAATAGAGCAAGGCATCTCCAATTTCTTTCCTGCGAACTTGTCTCCGAAGCGTTTCTTGGTGGAAAATACTATGGGCCCGGCCATCGAGATGCTTTAGATAAGACTCCACAAACTCAACAGCCAACTCATCAGTTAATTCTGGGATTAATTCCTGGTTTCCCTTGGGTGCAGGTGTAGTTTGTGAGCTGACGTGCGATGAGCAGGCTAGGTTCTTGCGCTGACAGTTGCTGCACGACGAATCGATCGTTTGCTTTACACACCGCCTCTTGGACTCTCTACATTGAAGACAAGATGTTGCTTTCATCGCTGAAGTGGATTGATAACGTCTCTTTGCGGGATCAAATGGTTGAGACTGGGTAGTTGAGCGGGTGATAGGAATTATTAATGATGAGCCAATCGCAGGTTTCTGTGGCCGAAAGTCTCCGAACAGGCTGCGGCCCCGCTTGCGGAGTGTTGAAGCTGTAATTCGTTAGAGGGTTTGGGAGTCGGAGACGCTTGAGCTAGGGGTCTGGGTGCTGCTAAAGATCAAGTACTTTTGGACTGAAAATAGTAGCGTAAATACTTATCTTCTAACTTGAAGAAATACTCAGTTTATATTACTCCTGGTCGGAAAGGCGATGCTGCACTCGTAAGAAAATACCAGAGAGGATATTCTGTAGTATTTAAAGTCTCTATTTCCTCTCGTGAACTGATCTTGTACTTCATTCAACAGCATTCACCTCAATTATTCCAAGCATTACTTCAAATCTATATCAACAGATTCCACTCCATCATGGCAAACCTCCTCGAACCAATCACCATAGGAGGTAAACTCCCTCTCAGAAACCGTATCGTCATGGGTTCGATGACTCGTAACCGTTGCACCGACAATAACAAGCCCGGGCCAGCCCAAATCAAGTACTACGCTGATAGAGCCAAGTACGGCACTGGTCTCATCGTTACAGAGGGCACTTTCGTCGATTGGACTGGTTGTGACTGGAAGCATGCTCCTTTCATGGTCACCCAGGAGCATGCAGATGCCTGGCGACAAGTCACTGATGCAGTACATGATGCCGGTGGGAAGATCTTCTTTCAGGCGTGGCATGCTGGGAGGTGTCAGCATGATCAGTTGCCTATCATGAAGGAGAAGGGTGCCAAGGTTCTGGCTCCTTCTGCTATCAAAGCTCAGGGAGGGAAATATCGAGAATTGCCTGGGATGCCTGTGAGTTTGTTCTGAGTTCAATGAATGAAGGCTGATCAAGATATAGGGGCATACAGACAATATCGAGGCCATCACAGATGTCAAGGCTGTTGTAGATACTTACAGACGAAGCTGTGAGCTAGCTAAATCAGCTGGCTTTGATGGAGTCGAGCTCCTTTCTCAAGGGTAACATATGACATATCCAGTGGCACTTCTGAAACAGTTGCTAACTTCCATCCAAGTGGCTATCTGCCTCAACAGTTTCTCAACAGGTCAGTCATGCCAATAACTTCATATCTCCCGAGTACTAATTATGTAGCCGTGCGAATCACCGTACGGACGAGTACGGTGGCTCAGTCGAAAACAGATGCCGCTTCACCCTCGAACTCGTCGATGCAATCGCCAGCGTCTTCAATGGACCCGAGTATATCTGCGTCAAGATTAACCCTACAGACCATCTCAACGATTCTATTGTTGACTTTGATGAGATGAAGGAAACTTACACATATCTCATCACCGAACTTGTCAAACGAAAAGTTGGTATTATCAACCTTGGCCGTCGTGGTGCTGAAACGTCTCCCGGATCAGGAGAATTCTTTGGACCTCTCCCTCGCCCTGGAGGCTATCCTCTCCCCCTTGACTATGATCCAGTTCTTGACTTTGGGAAACTCGTCAAGTTTCCTGGTAGTCCGACTTTGCTTATGGCTAATCACGATTATACTGTTGAAATGGCTGATGCTCTTGTTGGAGCGGGCAAACTTGACATGATAACGTTTGCGAGAGCTTTCATCTGGAATCCGGTGAGTAGAACAAAGTGGAAGTATTCCAAATCTAACTTGTTGAAAAGGATCTTGTTCCTCGTATCACTCACGGAATACCTCTCGCAAGGAATGACAAAGGCCCCTGGGTTTTTTATGGGCTGGAAGAGACACCAGACGAGGGTTACAATGATTGGCCAGTTGTCTCAACCACATAGACGTCACTAGAGAAAGCACAAACAACCACTAAACTTTTCGGGGCAAGATCAGATAGGGACAAATATATGAGCAATATGTGCATTGTTCCATTCAAATGAATGTGACTTTATAATATACGAGCAAATAACTATGTACAGTTGAATGAGCGTCATGGACGAATCACCATGATAATCCCATTTGCAACGCAAAACTGGGTGTCCAGCATCCACGTCCGTGCAAAAACCAGAAGAAAGCAAATCAGTGCTAGCACTTTTTCTCAATCTGCTTACTTCTTGAGGGTGAGCAGACCAGGGCGGTAAGGAAGCTCGTTATAATCGCCACCAATAGCAGGGTTGCGGCCCTGGTAGAGGAGCTGGAGGTTGCAAGGGTCGACGGGGAAGGTCTGGTCGTTGCTGGTTCGGATCAGCTCTCCGTGGCTGATGTCGTCGGTCCAGGTAGCACCGCTGTTGGCCTTGCCGGCGAAGGGGCTGCTCTCGGAACCGGCGTTGACGGTCCAGGTGCCATCGAGGCTGTTGGCGGTGAAGGAGCGGAAGTAGCGTCGGCTGTTGGTGCCCTTGGCCTCGACGATCATGAGGTACTTGTTCAGTCCCTGGAGGGAGTAGACCTGCACGGCCTCGAAGAGCTTGTCCTCGGTGTCCTGGAGGACGATCTGGGAGCTGCTGCCGAAGCTGCCAGGGAAGTTGCCGATGGGCATGCTGGAGCGGTAGATGCGGCCGTTGTCACCAGCGAAGAACAGGTACATGTTCTTGCTGTCTCCAATGACAGTCTGGTCAATGGGGCCGAAGGGGGCGTTGGCAATGTCGCCGGTGAAGAGAGGCTGAGCAGCAGACCAGCCGTTGGGGTTGGTAGGGTTGCTAGAGGTTCTGTAGGAGAACTTGGTAGGACCCCACTGGTGGGCGAGGATCCAGATGTTCTTGGGCTTGAAGAAGAACAGAGTGGGAGCAACAGCGGTGGAGGTCATGCCAGTCTGGGTGGCGGAACCGAGCTGGTTGAGGTTGGAGACGGGGCTGAAGGCCATGGAGCCCCAGCTGGTGCCGAAGACGGTGGCGTAGACGAGCTGGCCGCCGTTGTAGGGAGCGACAGTGAAGTCCTTGAGGGACTTCCAGCCGTTCTTGGGCTGAGCGAGGGCACCACTTGAGGTCCATTTGTAGGAGGTGGGGAGCTGGCACTGGGCTGCGACGTCGCCAACGGAGGCGAGGAGCAGCAGACCCGTGGAGAGCAGGCTGAGATCGTACTTCATGGTGATGTCAGTTTGAGGAGATGAGGAGAGGTGGAGGTTGTGATGATACAAGAAAAGAAAAGACTGATCGACGAGGAGGAAGTCAGTATATTATATATGAAAATAGTAGATGGACTATGCATGGTGAGACTGCCCTTAATTTGTATGGGGATCATTCGTTGCTGGGGAATAATCGAGCTGGCATTGGAGGAGAAAATATGTTGTATCCACTGATACAACGTAGTCTTGTTCTAGATCATCCGAACAATGACCCAAACAAGGATAGAATCGAGGGAGTGCTGAACGAGTCTGAACGAGAGTGCTTCCTTTTGGAACCACGGAGACGGATCCGAGTGTTGCTGCTTTGGGGTTAGCTTCGATCGGGGGGGACAAGGTACACTCGGCTTACGCTAATTTAACCAGAAGAGAAAAGTACCTCCCCTTTAGTTAGTCTACATGGAACAGAAAGGCGAGTCAGCTCTACTGTGCGTGCGTTTGCCTGAAGCTGAAGCAGTGACGAATACACATACGTTTCTTGTATATCCATTTCGAGAGTATAAGCTTTCTTGGTTTTGTTTTGGGGTCCTGCAGGAAACAAGCGGTAGACCCGGCATGTTTCTCGGCTTCATCTAGAAAATCGACTTGCCAAGCTGAATCATAGTGGGTTTCATCTTGGCAGGCCTGGTTTCAAGCCTCCACTTTGTCATCTCATCGGGGGGATGAAAAAGAACCCAGAGCTAGAGCCTGACGACCACATGATGTCCGTTCCCAAATGGACTGATGCAGTCGTTACTATGAACAGTCTAGTTTACGATGCCATGTGGCGAGTGAAATGTGTACTATGTATGCACCCCAGGAAAAAGAATGAGCACGATATTGGCGCACCTATAGAATTGCACCGTGGTTGGTATTTCCAGTCAACACCCCAGATTCGTCCCTGAAAGAGAACAAACCCCGGCACGGCAAAGGACCTCATTAGGCTAAAACCCCATCGCGGTCAACGATTGTCATATATTACTAGCGTGCCAGTAGAAATTTGACTGCTGATATGTTGTTTCACACGCAGCGTGTTATTCCGCCTATCAGACCCAACCTGGCATTCAACAAGCCCAGTGAGTTGCATTTTAGCCAGATTTGGTGTAAGCGGGCGAATTAAACTATTGCGAGTCACGGGAATAGTTAGAGTAGCAATTACAGAATGCGGGGGGGAGGAATGAAAATGCGGAGTGCATACAGCCGTGTAAGTCGAAGATATCACGAAGTTCAAGTTGTTGTTGATGAGGATGGTGATTTTGGTGGCGGTGAGGGGGATTGAGCAAGATGCCTTTGGGATAAGGCTGAATGTTTTCCCGCGGAACTCGGCTTCTTTCATGTTTGATGTTAAATGTCAAGGCAGGAACAAAGTGGATTTATTATAGCGTGATGGACGTCCCCTTGAAACGCCAAGTAATATCCGTTTCCTTGATGCGATAAGATAGGCATACCAAAAAGGGGAATGGAAGCGAGATGCGGTGCTACATACTGATAAGATAAGGCAATGAAGTCATTGAAGCTCACCCTATACGACGAGAATATGTTAGATATAGAATAATTAATAGACTGCAATGGCTAACCTTGATGTAAATACAGAGTAGAGAATAATAATATAATTCCTAGTGTTTTACAGTTTAAAAAAGCATATTAAGCTCTTACTTAGACTTAAATATTAATTTTTATAGGTTAACTTTTAAAGTTACTTTTAAGTGAACGAAGCCAGACACACTAATATAGTTCCATTAACTTGTCCACTACATAAGGTTAACGAAATAGTGTAACGTAGAAAAAGTATATTTCTAGGACACATATCTAGTGTAACTCTATTCTAGCAATCTATGCATTCGGCACATGATCCTTCATCCAATTCTCCTTTTCTATCCGTAACGATCTCTGCCCCCATTTAATAGTCCCCCACGCCCCAATCGCTCCCCAAACCGACGGAACCGCCCATCCCAGCGTATATCCAACCTCAACCGGCAACACCCACGCCAACACGATCAAAACAACACTCACAACCGACCCGGTAATCGCCCACGCCCAGAGCATCTCAACAAGCATCCTTCTAAACCTCGGCGACGCGTTATATCGCGCCATAGCAGCCTTTCTATACTCCTTGCCTCCGTCTCCATCGCATGCCGTGATATCCTCCATGATTGTAAATGTAAGGGGTGGATATTTATCGCCGATGACGTGGGAGCTTAGGCGGTGAAAGCGAAGTCTCCAGCCGAAATGGTACGCTATCCCTGTCCAGATCATGTAGGATGTTACCATTAGTATACCGACTGGCATGATGATACTTAGACCCCTCATCATCGGCGGATCAGGGATGCTGAATCCAATCATAAGCGCCGTCATGACAAAGTACGATGGTCCGAGTACAAGATGCACCGTATCGAAACTCCATCGTCCCGCGCCGTTGAGAGGCCGATAAGTATCGCGTTTAAACGCAAGGCGTAAACCGCGAAGACCGTATTCTCCACCCGATATAAACCCAAACATCGCCGTTATAATAGCAAACATGGCGCCCGGGCGTAAATCGGTGAGATTCGAGATTGTAAAGTAAAAAATAATCGGGATGATCGTGCATTCCGTCAAAATGAGGAACCAGAACAGAAAGATCATGAGCTTGTGCTCGTGGAGGTTATACGGTAGTGGCGGAGGACCGCGTGCGATAGGATCAGGCTGTTCATTCTTGCTCGGCATAGACGGTGTGCTCGGAGCAGACGAGAGCGTTATATTCTCCGTGCCCGCCACGTTATTCGAAGCAGTTATCGCCATTGTGAGGAAAAGCCGGCGTGCATAAGCTTAAAAATAAGCTTATTTTACAAAAAAACACTACAGAAGACGAAAAGCAGCATTAAATCACTCAGGGGGGGAGTCAGTCTGTTTTATTCTAACGTTAGTGGTGATGGCGTACGTCAGTGGCAAAAGACTGAGTGCGTCAGAACGGTCTTGGTATTTGAAGGATGGAGCGGGCGATGATGCTATTTTTGCTTGGCGTGAGCGCTGAAGGATGCAATGCCAAGGGGGGAGAAAACAAGATTGGCTGGCGAGAGAGGCTTGGTTAGAGGAGAGTGTTGGTGATAGGAGATTTAAATCCGGGGATGTAACGTCGAACGTGTGAGAATTGGACCGATGATGATTGCTTGGTCTTCGCTTTCGTTTTTGCTCGAGTGTTTCGTACTCGCTCTTTGAGATAAGTAGCTAGTGTTGATGGGTTTGCCATTGTGGGATGATCTTCAACTTCACAGCGGATGATATCTAAAGACATCGCGCAGAGGGATACCCACACAAAGCCAGGATAAGCGTTAAATGCCACTGCAACGAATTGATGTGTAGAAAGAGAACATGATACATACTGATAACGCATCATTGGCACACGTAACTACCGGCGCTGATCTTCAATACCACCGGCGTCTTATTACCGACCCGAACGTCCGTACGGTCATTCCTCCGCATCTTCCGGGCTGCATACACAACAATGCCGGACAAGCTACTCTCCCTGGACCTGAATCAGCATCTGGACTGACCTACGGGAGAGCGATGACAAGCTTCAAATGTCGTGCTGTCCTCGTACCAGAAGAAGGACAAGAATACTCCGTAGAGATCGGATAATACATACAATAACGCCGCCCGAACGCGAGATATCGGTAAGACCGAAAGTCTATTCCTTCGCGAGCTTGAGTGCGATGCTATAGGTGGAGGAACAACTACGCGGTCTTTCTACACCGACACGTCGTGGGTAATGTCAATACTGCTGTCTTCGGAATGAATTATCCATCGAGTGAGGACATGGTGATCTGAACGCGACAGAAATCGCATCACACAACATCGCATCAGACACAATGACCTCTCGAATCGAAACAAAACATAGGTATTCGTGTACTGTTCTAACCTAACCGCCCCCCTCAGAATCCCAGTCCCTCCTCCTCTTCTAGCTCGTCACCAGATCCGGAAAATACCTCCTAAGACTACTATCCAGCATCCGTATCCCCACCGGCTTGACGAGATAATTGTCCGCACCCGCCTTGCTCGCTGCCTCCCTGTCCATCTGACTATCCTGCCCCGTCACGATAAACAGCACCGCCTTGCTCGTCTTCTCCATAGCCCTGATCTGCCGCGTAGCGCTAATCCCGTCGCACACCGGCATCTGGAGATCCATGAGGATGAGGTCGATCGGCGAGGATGTCTGCTGCTTCTTAAACAGCTCTACTGCCTGGTGCCCGTCTATGGCGCTTAGGTAGGGGAGCCCGCGCTTCTTGCAGTACATTTCTAGGATGCGTAGGTTTACTGCGTTATCGTCGACGATGAGGGTCATGGGTTTTGAGGTTGCGGGGGGGATGAGCGGGCGGATGGGGAGGTCGATGGTTGCAGCTTCGATTTGGGATACGGCTTTTGCGACGGATTCGTTTAGGAGGGCTTCGGTTGTTCGTAGAGCGACTGACGAGCCGGCGACTGAATCGTAGCCTTCGTCTGAGGTGGACTTTTGATCGCTCTCGGTTGTTGGGTCGGGGGGTGTTGGGAGGGATTTCGGATCTTCGAGTGGTGCGGGAGATGGTTGTGGGGATGTTGATGTTGACTTGCGTAGTCGTGCTAGCAGTTCATCTGCTTTCTGGAGTGCAGAGTCGAGTACAGACGACGAGAAAGGTCCGTCGAGGAAGACGATGTTGGTACATGATTCGGCAACGTCTCGCTCATCGGAGTTGGGGACTAGACAGATAGCGACCTGTCCCTTTGGTAGTATTGAATGATATTTCTCTCGTTCGGCCGGTTCGCGTATGTAGTCAATGATGTTGAGACAATCTTGCGCGTCGCTCGATGAGGAGAAGCCATTTCGGGCCAGGTATTTCGCTAGGTTCGAGGACAAATGCGCGTCCGGTGAATCGGGTGCAAGATGTCGGTAGCTTAATGGTAAGTGCTTGAGCTGCAGGGTTGTTGATTCGGTGGGAGCACTAGAGGGACGAATGTCCCGGAAGGTCGCGCGGAAGTGAGAACCGCGATCGACCTCGGA
This sequence comes from Fusarium mundagurra, assembly GCA_013396205.1. Taxonomy (NCBI): domain Eukaryota; kingdom Fungi; phylum Ascomycota; class Sordariomycetes; order Hypocreales; family Nectriaceae; genus Fusarium; species Fusarium mundagurra. The sequence continues at coordinate 28,772 of JAAOAN010000357.1, read as the reverse complement.
CGACACCAACTCAATCGAGCCGTGAAGTAGCGCCGAGAACTTGGTCGCAAGGGTCAAGCCAAGTCCAGCGCCAGTCGAGTGCTCGCCCACCTTCTCGTACAGATCGAAAATACGACCGTGATCCTCTGAAGGAATACCACAACCTGTATCCTCAATATCCACCACGAGCGTGTTTGTATCTTGTGTATAGGACTGTGTGACGGTCACTACTCCTTCGGTCGTGTTTTGTAGAGCGTTTACGATCAGAGGAAGGATACTGTCTCGGAAGAGGTTGATATCGATTCGAAGGCCATCGTTTTCGGAAGTGAGGTTGTGGTGGAAGAAGATGGGGGCTCGTGTGCGTGTGTCCCTGAAGGTGAAGTCGGCCAATGCTTTGACGAGCGAAGTCTCCAGAGACCCGATACCATGCGTAGCATATTGTCGTTCGGCAGCAGCGATATCAGCCCAGCGGTTGAGAGTGATCATGCTGTTGACGGTCGACATGAGTTCCCTGCCCGCAGAAGATATTGTATCGAGGTAGATGGACGACTTGCCCAGCTCAGCAAGCGGCTTCATAATAGCCTCTACGCCAGGCTGGAATTTCGAGCTTCCAGGCACTGTCAATGCCCTGAGATCCTCCGTCAATAATTCTGCGGCGCCGAGGATACCGTGGATTGGGGTTCGGAGCTGGTGCGATACACCGCGAAGGAACTTCTCTTTGGCTCGCATGACTTCCGTGAGGAGGCGTTTCTGCCATCGCTGGGTGAGCATGGCAGCGCAGGTGTGCACAAACCAGGAATCGACATCGTCAAATATTCTTCGGAAGTCTTTTGTCGCGACGACGAGGACTGATGGACCGAGTTTCGTTTCGCATTGTGCTGAGATGAAGCGTACTACTCGATCTTTAGGTGGCTCGTCGAAATTGGAGTTGGCGATGAAATCCTCGATATATTCGTCATCCTCCCACAACCCGTGCTTCAAATCTGATGTCGTCGCGGGGTACGGGACCGTCGATTGATCGGTGCTCGTAGACTGCAAACTTATTGACTCGTCGGGGAAGGCTTGTCGGAGTATTCGTAGGATAGGTTCTTGGACATCTTCGCCGTCGGGTTCTTGTTGTATTGCTGCGATGAGCTCAACAAAACGGTGACGTTCTCGTTGGCGTCGCGCTCGTGCACACTGTATTATATCGTGGACGATCCAGTCGGCTAATCGAGCTAGTGCAAGCTGCTGTGTCTTGGACAAAGGATCTCGACCTGTCGCTGACGCTACGCACAGCGAACCGAGTCCGACGCATTCACCCGACTCGTGTTGCATCCGGAGAGGGACACCGGCATATGCGACGAGTCCACCGTGTTCAACGTATGGCGATTCGCGAAATCTCCAGTCTTGGAGCATATTTGGCAAGAGGAAGACATTCTATCGAGGCTTAGCGGAGGGCGGCAGAGAGGCAGTGGTGGCTATACTCCAGGTGGTTGAGTAACGGTATGTGCGCAGAGGGTTTCACCACGAGGAAGAATAGCAAGTTGAAGGCCTACCGTGGCCAGACGAATGTAGACATTGACGTCCAGCACACCAACAACAGCGTACTCCCAGCCCGACGACTCTTGCGCAAGACAGGCCTTCTCCTGCAGACCCGCAAGGAGTTCAGGCTCGTTGTCTAGATCCCTCGCATAATACCATAGCATAGACAGCCTCAGCCTTTCATTCTTCGCCAAACGCGATCGCACATATTTCGAAGACGACGCACAATGCGCTTCCGGCGGTATCGACGACGGACCGAACGGATCTGGCTTCGCAGGGTAGAAGGACGAATGGTTGTCGGAAGTCCACGGCTCTACCGGGACCTTGAAGTTGTTGGCATCGAAGATGGGGCCGACTGCCTTTGGACGTGGAGGGAGGGAATGTTTGTCGACAGTTGAGGAGAGGAGCGCGGCGTCTGCCTTGGGGAAGAAATGCATTTAGTGATGATTATCTAGGAACTGAAGTGAAGTTGGCGAGGCATGGGGAGTGAGAGACACTTTTAGGGAAGGGATCGTCGCAAATTATAATTGTTAGAGGAATTGAATTGGAACGGAATTGAATTTGATGGAGATGGAGGAGAGAGGGAGGGGCCCGTGACCCAAAATTAAGGAACTGAGCGCGGGCGGGACGGGAATGACATACATTTTTAGGGGCTGACAAAGATGTCGTCATAATTGTTCATGCCGAGACAAGCGCTATTAAGAACCGTTTTATTTCTTCAATTCCTCGGATCAAAAGACGTTTTCTTTGGTAGAGTTTATGCACTCGATTCAACTAAAGAACCCCCGCTCAAAATGATACCCTGAAACCTGCAGTGCCCTCATTCCATTCTTCAAAAGTCATGCTAGCCTCTGCCCCTGACATTGGATACTAGGCTGATTATCGGCCACTACGGCTACCTAAATACCAGAATCTTCCTGAGTCGCGTTATTGTGCTTGTTAAACATGGTATAATACGCAGCCCAGTTTGCACATGTTTCCGAGTACGTAGGTAGAATGCCCGAATTTTTAAACATAGGTCCAATAGTTTTAGGGGACTCGATGAATTGAAGCGCCAGGCCTCCCGATGCGTGGAAGGCGATCTGAGGGGACAGCGTTAGTTCCGAGGATCGAGTGAGATCGAGGGAGATCGAGGAATTAGGCGAAACTTACATGACAGTGCATTAGCCAAACGCCAGGGTTGTTGACTAGAAAATGTTAGCGCCCGTAAATAATGTCACTCAAATAAAAAGGGATTGCTTACTTTGGAAGGCGATAATAATGTAGCCATCAACTGGTAGCAGTACAACATCCCGACGAGGAGGGTTCTTCAGCTGAAGAGTAAAGTTCTTCGGATCAAACTCTTTAGTACCAGAGTCGAGAAGAACAAAGTCGTGTCCGTGGACATGGATGGGATGCGCGACGGGTGCTTGCGTCTTGTATACCTTGCGATGACCCTTTGTCGTAGAATTGTGAATCGACTCTGTGAATTTACCCTCGATGAGAAAAGCAACCCACGTTCCATTCGCGTAGTCAAGAGTGACAGGTTCATATCCAACAGGAAACTGAGGGTTATTCCATCCTTTTTCAGAAGCAATCTTGACTAGACTTAGACTTGGTTCTGCCCAGTCAAGGTAGAAAGATGAATTGGCGAGGACCCATTTGTGCATCATGGAGTCTTTCTTGAATTCATTGGGATATCCGACGAGGTGTACTTTAAACGAGTTCTTGATGTAGTCATCATTGTGCTGTGTAATGTTTCGCTGCACAATGGGTTTGAGCTTCCTACTAGGCTCGTCTTGACACCCGTAGCAGATGTTATCTTCTTTGGGGGGAGGTGTCCAAGGGATAGATGTTGAGTTGGGATCATAGCGAATGATGCCAAGATTGGACCTCGCACCGCCATTTTGACAATCGCGAGCGTGCATCCAAAAGTTGACATTTCTGCTATTCTTTCCCTTGACAGCTGTCGCATTAACAATAATGTCGTAGCGCTGACCAATGGCGATGTTGATCATGTCTGTCTTGTACGGCTCAATGGGGACAAAGTCAGTGGCTACAACCCAGAAATCATGGTAGTCGATCCAAAATGTAGTATGAGTTGAAGCAGCGGTGTTGACGAGACTCATTTTGTAAGTCTTGTGTGGTTCGAAGTGGAATGATGTGAGGTTAGAGCCACCCTTGCAGTTCTTGTCGAGAGAGGGACAGCAGTAGTATCTGCCGTTGCCGTTCATGAGCATGCTGTCTGGAGCTGGAGGGCGACCTTTGTCTGTTAGCGCTTACGAAACTCTGTTGGAAGAGGGGGAAGTACCAAGATATTCGAGTTGGACTTGGGAGAAGGTGGTTTTGTGAAAGTTATCAGTGATGAGAACTGGGCCAAGATCAACATCGTAGTTCATGCTAGTCGGACCATTGATCTTGAGAGCGCCAGCTAGTCCATCGGCATCTAACCGAGAGTTAGTAGGAAATGGTGATAGAAGAGCTCAGATACTGACACTGTAGACTAAAGTGGCCTGAGACTGTTAGATATCGTCAACTATTTGGGAAGATGTGACTCACTGTGATACCACGATGTTCCATATTGGGTAGCTCTCCAACTGTAAGTGAAGTTCTCACCGGGCTGCTGTAATCAGTACGCGACTTATGTGGGAGATGATGTTACTTACAGGAATTGGGCACTCTGTCACGCCTGATACACCGTCCATCCAGTTGGTGTTCAGCTGACGGATGCCGTGCCAGTGGATGGAAGTGCCGTTGAAGTTGGTCAAGTTGTTCACGACGGTGATTTCTTGGAAACATTAGACAAGATAAAGACGCAAAGAGGACCAAAGCAGCATGACTTACCAAAAGTATCTCCCCAGTTCCCCTCAAGAGTCGGTCCAGGATACGTTCCATTGAACAGCATCCGGTCAACCAAGTATCCATCAGGTGCAATTTTTTCATTAGTAACGTACAAAAGAAACTGCGCCCTTTAGTATTCGTCTCACAAGGCAATAGATGAATCACTTACCTTTCGAACTTTGCCCTCTGGAATCACCTCCTCATAATCAGTATGGATGTCAAAGCCATTTGACCAGCATCGTCTGTTCGTAGGGGAGTTGCAAGCTCCATCAATAGACTTGGCATCAAAAGCATCAACAAGAGAAAGGTCTTGAACGGGGGAGTATGTATGAGAGAATTTAGTCTGGTCTGTGAACCGGTGAATAAAGAGAAACTCTGTGAGTCTCTTCCAGAAACCCATCTTGAAAGGCACTCGGATGGTAACAGAGAAAAGAGGAGAGGGTAGGAACGGCAGCTGGAAAGAAATGGAGGGTTACCCGGACCCCGATGGAGAAGAGATATTGATATAAACGCCCATCACATCATCTCCTCACAAAAACGCATACCCCTCAAACAGTTCACGATAAGCAATCCTGCAGCGGCTGAAAAAAAAAAGCCATGAACTAAAATGTAAAAACCCGCATGGTGGCGTACGGTACTACGAACGAAGGCATCGCCAACACGCACGTTATCAGGACAAACTCATTCGTCAATGCTACCCCCAACGTCGTAATATTTACCCCGGTCTGGGCGCAGGTTTTCCACCGGCATATGTGTAGCATCGAATTGAGGAATTAGCACAGCGCTGAAATGCAGGATTTCAATAATGCGATGCAGAGGGTAAGCCAAGTATGCAGCTGAGAGCGGGGAAACACCAAAACACGATGCTGGAGCGATAAGACGTGATAAGATGCGGTATTGGACGTGATAAGATTATAGCTCAGTTTACGACTCTGAGTATTTGGTCTAATTTAGTAGAGAGCCGATTGACTAGGCGTGTCTCAGTTCCCCACGCTATGAGTTCGCATCGATAGTCTTGAAACTATTGACCTAAAGCGGATGGGACGCTACCCATTTGGTTCTGGCACGAACTGCTGGCGGGGGCGCTGATTGGACCAGCAAGTATCCTCGCTGGGCGTCGTGCAGTTTTGAGGGATAATTTATCGAATGGTTATGGAGGCTTGATGCGACTCCGTGTAGAGACATGAAGGTTGTGCGGATTGCTGACCGGTCTTGTCCGGGAGGATGCAGGTGAGATGCGTGGGTGGATGAGGTTGTATCAGTGGGCTAAGATGCGAGACGGCGTGGATTTGGGGTATGACAATGGTTTGATACTGGCTTGCTTAGGTATATTCACTCATTGTCTGTTCGTATCCGCCAAATATGCTACGGAGGATGAAGCTGAGGTATTAAAGAGCCAGTCCTCATCCTGACTCTGAATCACGGTTCACCAAGTCTCGCCATCATGGCTACTCCCACGGACCCCCTCAACTTCATCCCCGCAGACATATTCTTTCCCACTGTTCCAAACTTCACTAAGCCCTCTGAGATTCTCACTGTTGAATCATCTACCTCAACATCCCCCACTGATCCTCTTCGCTATGCTGCTCACATCACTCTAAAGGGTGAGCCCAATACTCACTGTCTAGTCCAGTTTGCATCGCCGCAGATCTGGAGAGTCAGATATAATCCAAAGCACAATGCTGTGTCGGATTATGATGATTTCAACTCGTGAGTTTCCTTGTGAGTCTGTTAGGGCTTGGTGCTGATGAGAGTAGGCGTACTATCGTTAGAGATACGTTCTCGAGATTGGTAGATGATCTCCAACAGGAGTATAGAGACTCTGAGGCTTGGAACTCGCATCCTGCTCAGGAGGGATGGTATTGGAAGACGACTTTTGAGCAGAAAGCTCCAGATCACTGGGTCCTCACTGTAAGTCTACCAGAGCGCCATGATACTACCATCTAACACCTTTTTAGACCGTTGAGTATGAGACCAGTGAGTCCACTGGCGTCCCTAACACAGCTCTTCATTTCTTCGCCTCCCCATTCCGCATCGTCGTAAGTACTCTCCTCTTTCTTACACTTCTACGCTCACACAATTAGGCGACGAGGAAACTCAAGCCTCTTGATGCAGACCCAGCGTTCTTGAAGACCGTTGGTATCGACACTGTGTCTGAGTACGAGGAGATCATCTGGCAGACTACAGAGGAGACTTTCTCGTATCAAGGTAATCCAAGCATTGGTGCTGTGAACAATGTCGTTCTCAACATCAAGAAGCCTGGCCCGGCTGCGTATCTTGGTTTTGGAGAGCAGGGTGGACGGACTGTTATTAAGAAGCCCACTTATCTCAACTTCTTCTGTAAGTCCAACCATCATGGTTTGATTGGGTGGGTGCTGATGAGTCAGGTTATGATAACTTCAACTACTCGAAAGTCTATGGCCTTGGAGCTCTGGATACTCGAGAGCCGCTGTAAGTAATGTTCATTGTATGGAGGTTACTTTGTTAACTGAGAGAATAGGTACCACTCTACACCTTTCTTTCTTGAGATGAACGGCACTCCGGATCGAAAGAATGTCACGGGTGTCATGGTGGATAACTACTCCCAAGTTGCTATTGATCTTGGCAAGAATGATTCGCATACTATCAGCATTGCTACACGCTTCAACACCTTTGATGCGTGGATCCTTACCGCTGATGATGTACCGAGAATGATTTGGTGAGTGTAGCATCTATTTGTGGACTATTCTTCGCTGACTGCTACTAGGCAATACACCTCTATTGTCGGACGACCTAAGCTCAAGCCTCGTTTCATTCTTGGACATCATCAAGCATGTGAGTTGCATAAAACAAAGCAACTTTTCATAGAAACCACCTACTGACAAATCAAGGCTACGGTTACTCCAACGAAGACACAGTGAACAACGTCGTACAACGGTACAGAGACTCCGACATCCCATTAGACGGGATGCATCTCGACGTTGACTTTCAGGTATGTCCACTCTCGAAACAGCTGAGCTCGACTAACAGTACCAGGATAAATACCGCACCTTCACCAGCAGTAACTATGGCTTCCCCAACGTGGGGTCTTTCTTGAACGGTCTGAAAGCAAAGGGCGTAAAGAGCTGCACCAACATCACACCCATTCTCACTATTCGTCCCTCGGACCAAGGTCCCTACACAGCACTGGATAGCTTCTGGGATGTGAACGATAAGAAGAACCCAGAGACCAAGTAAGTCGCGGCGACGCCTCGGACGATATTAGCTAACAGGTATAGTCTTCTGGTCGCTGATAAGCGGTACCTGGACGGTCTGCCTAACAACCAACCTCTTTGTTGGCGCTACGACGGTGGTCTGCAGAACTTGGACCCCAACAACCTTAACCAGCGTGAGAGGTTTGCAGACTATATCGGGGCTCCGGTATATAGAGATGATTACAACTTCTCTGAGAATTATAACAGTGGTTATCCATTTCACGGTGGTGTTAGTTATGGTACTAACCTCGGAACTGTGAGTCTTTCCGCCCTAGGATATGACAGTAACAGACTAACACGGACAGCCCGGGTTCTATCCTGATCTGAACAGAAAAGCTGCGAGGAAGAAGTGGGGAGAGCAGTATCAGTATCTCTTCGATAACGGCCTCGAATTCGTCTGGCAAGGTAAGACGTGGTACACATCATACCATCAACTCAAGCTAACACCCCATCAGACATGACAACTCCCGCCGCCGCAAAATGCTATGGCGATTCTCTCGGGTACTTTCTCTCCTCCCCTTTCACCCTCCCATTCTAACAACCCCAGTTTCCCCTCCCGTCTCCTCATGACAGACGACTCCTACACCAACCCCCCGGGGACCAAAACCGCCATCGAGCTGTGGAGTCTCTACTCCTACAATCTCCACAAAGCAACGTACCACGGCCTCAACAATCTCAAAGGCCGCGAGAACAAACGCAACTTCATCATCGGCCGCGGAAGCCAGACCGGCATGCACCGCTACGCAGGGCTGTGGACCGGCGATAACGGTAGCTCGTGGGACTTTTTCAGAATCTCTGTTGCGCAGGTTCTTGCGCTGGGATATAGCGGGTTGAGTATCGCGGGCGTGGATATGGGTGGATTTACGGCGGATCCGGCGAATACGCTGCCGAATCCGAGGTGGTGTGATCCTGAGTTGTTGATTAGGTGGTATGCGGGGGCGTTCGCGCTGCCGTGGTATAGGAATCATTATTTGCAGCATCCTGAGGCGAGTTCGGGAGGTTGTAAAGCTTTCCAGGTAAGTTTTGTCTGAGATATCCCGGCGAGATGCTGACAGGAATAGGAACCATGGGCTTACGGGGATATTCTGAACAATTTCCCTGGTCCTCTTCCACCTGACCAGGCTGCGTTGTATCGCTCTGTTGTGCCTGTCTGTAGGTACTATGTGCAGCTTCGATACTCCCTCCTTCAAGTCCTGTACGACTACATGTTTGCCAATCTGATCAACGGTCTGCCAGTCGCACGTGCAATGGTATGTTCCATCCCGTAAGACCTAACGATTCACTAACCCGCCCAGCTCGTTACCGACCCCTTTGATACAAGCCTGTTCAACTCCAACCAAGGATTTATCGACAACCAGTACCTTCTCGGCCACAACATCCTGGTCTGTCCCCAAGTCGAGGAAAAGGCAAGGCGTCGCGACGTCTATCTTCCAAACTCGGACAAGTGGTATCCCTCCAACCTTCGTGTTAACAACCAAGGCTTTGGGCCGGATCCGATTCTTAAACATGCTGCTGTGTTACAGAAACCAGCTCCGGGCGGCAAGATCGTGGACTATGACTGTCATATCCCTGATGCTGTTGCGGATCCAGAGCAGGTCGCTTATGTTACTCCTGTTTACATCCGAGGAGGTGAGTAGAAACTACTGGTGACGTGAATAAAGCTGACAGTGTGAAGGTGCTATCATTCCTCAACTTGATGTTCGTCAGTGGATCAAGGAGGGCGATCTGAACCCGCCTACCATTCATGTATACCCAGGCGGCAAGACTACTGAGCCTACTGTAAGTACTACACCGAAGCTCAAATACCTCATGCTAAGTGTTATTGCAGTCATACTCGATGTATCTGGATGACGGTGTCAGCCGCGACAGCGCACCCATCGAGCTGCCGCAGCATAAGTACAAAGATGCAGCAAAGTACGCCAAAGCAAAGGGTATCTACCGCGAAGTCAAGATCACTCAGGTATAATCAACACACCTCAATTTTCTACCATACACTAACAGAGTTCTAGGAAAACACCAGAACAAACCGCAAAATCACCATTCGGCACCAATGGGACGGCTACGACGCCAAAGCAACCGTTGGCGATACCTACAACTTCGCCATCTGGACTGTTCAAGCCACTGCACCGCCCGAGTCACAGATCAGCGTCGACTTTGAGGATGAGAATGGCATGACGGTTATCGACTCTGGACTGACGTCGACTTATATCGCAGGTCGTGGCGTTTTGACGGTTAGTGTACCAGTTCATCTTGTGCCGTCGCTCAAGACACCTCAGAATTATACACAGGGCTCTTTTGCGGATCGGTATTTGGCTATCAATGTCAGTGGATTGCCTTGAGAATGGCATGGAATATTGGATGGGGACACTCTCTTTGCCATGGATTTGTTGGCATTGTCATTCATTGATGAACATTAGTCAGATTGAAATTCTACGCTACTACTTGCAGAGTATCCGTTACTGTGTAAATTTGGGTGTGTAATGTTAGCGCTAAAGTAGCGCCAGGTACTGACTTGGCCTCAAGAGACCTCGACGTAAATCACATCTTATGATGAGATTATACTACTTTAGACCAGGCTTAGGGCCTACAATTGACCTTGTGATGATAAAGATCGAACATGTTATTATTCCTATAGATAGTTTCGTTGCGAGTGCTTATTTCAGGCTGCTGGTCACCGCCGTTGGGCAGTTTCACTTCAACGCCCGCTTGTGTCACATTGGGCCGCGAACAGTAACACCCAGTGCTACAATGATGAGATGTTCCTTCATGTCAATTAAGTCATAGTTTTCAGTGTGTCTTACTGCTGGAATAACCCATTGCCCATGCACCAGACGAACAGCACTCAAAATAGACATCATGCCACGAATCATCAGTGGAGCAATAAACACCTTGTCCATGTCCGCATCGTGTCTTTGCTGCATCTGCATAATCTACGACATGCATACCCGCAACATCCTCCTCAATCAAGTGTCTTGCAGGAACACGGATCGCCAGTACATCAGCCAAGGACCAGGGCATCATATCATCAACACCACCAAAGGCGGTCATTGACTCACGCCATCGCCGATACATACTTCGTTGGCAAATCCACTTGGGCATCAATTATACCACTTAATCCCAAGGATACCAGACTCTGACTCATGACAACAAGCTCAAAATTTGCTACCTGCCAGCAAATCTAGCATCGTGTACCATCCCAAATATGCATGCCACATCATCGCGATTCCACCAGTGGGGCTTCACCGCCAAAACTCATCAATCGGTATGGATACCTATTTCAAGCCCCTACAATTCTCCTCACTTCTCCCCTCAAACTCATCACCTCCCTCTTTTTATCACTTACACCCTGTCATCAAATGTCCCGCCAGAAGAATGCGTCTCATACACACCAAAACCTTCCAGCTAGAGGAATTCTACGGCCAGCCTCCCGAATATGCCATTTTATCACACACATGGGGTCCCGACGAGGCCACGTACCAAGACTGGCAGGGCAACCTCGAGCTCATGAAGCTCAAGAAGGGCCACCAGAAGATCCGCCGCGTCTGCGAGCAGGCGAGAAAGGATGGCCTCATGTATCTCTGGTGCGACACCAACTGTATCGACAAGAGCAGCAGTTCAGAGGTCTCTGAGGCGCTGAATGCCATGTTTTCTTGGTACAAGAATGCGTCGGTTTGTTATGTGTATCTGAGTGATGTGGCGCCCATTGATACGGGCGCTTTTGATCCGATGGTGCAGTTTAGACAGTCGAGGTGGTTTACTAGAGGTTGGACGCTGCCTGAGCTTTTGGCTCCTACGTCGGTGGTGTTCTTTGCGAATGATTGGACGACTATTGGGACGAGGAAGACGCTTGCCAATACGATTTCGTTTGTTACCAAGATTGATCAACAATACCTCGACTGCACCTTTTACAAAGCTAGTATTGGCGAACGCATGTCTTGGCTATCTAAACGAGAGACGGAAAGAGTTGAGGACATTGCATACTGCATGCTGGGTATCTTCGATATCAACATGCAAATCATTTACGGTGAAGGAATGCGGGCGTTCATCCGACTACAAGAAGAGATCATCCGTGTTTCAAACGACCAAACTCTCTTCTGCTGGGCCTGGGACGAGCGATACGTTCCTCACGATTGGGCTAGTATCCTCTCCCCATCACCAAAGACCTTTGTCGACTCCAGCATCTACACCGAATGGCCTGTCCACGAAGCAAAGACATACACCATGACGAATGCTGGTCTGTCAATCAGACTGCCTATCATGAACACCATCACCGAATCCGTCGAGCAATGGCTCGTTCTCCTCAACGCGAGACGAGACTCAGAGAACCAACAAGTCGCACTGCTTCTGAACCGCTTACCAGGAAAAGACCGTTGCACTCGCAACCGAACACCACCCTGTCCAGTACCAGTCTTGACAGGATCTACAAAACTCCGAGAAGAAAACATGTTCATCGCTGGAAGTCGAGAGCGCGCCTCGTACCAACCTGACTTCCACGGCTACGGCAGCTACGAAGTCCTAGTTACTCTCGACAGCGGTACCATTCCCTACGACAGCATAACATCCTGCCCCCGTCTCGAATCCGGAACCATCAGTCTCCAATCATGGGATCAAGCAGGCCACTACGGCCGCGTGCTCGCCATCCAAGGCATGCAAAGCATAAAAAAGAACGAGAAGCGCGCATCCGTCTTCATCGCCACCCTAGTATTCGGCATAGAAGTCATCGGTTCCAAAATCGAATGGTTCTGTAAAATCCGCGGCATCCAAGAATCGTCCTCCGCCTTTAGCACCAGTACCCTCGAAGAAGCTGTTTACGAAGAGGAGCAGGACATTCGGTCTCAACTTGCGAGAACGGGTCACTGGCGGGCTATCTTTGATCAAGAGAAGGATACGACGTCTGATACTGTGCGAAAACATGAGATTGATCTGTTGACGTCGGTCTCGTTGAGTTCGGGGGTGAGGATTTCGGCGGCGTCGATGATGGCGGTTGCGCATTTGCAGTTGGCGCATATCGTTAAGCCGGCGGAGGTTGCGCCGTGGGATGATGGGCATAAGTTTAGGACTGCGGATGGAGCGAAGGATTTGTCGAGATGGTTGAGTGCTTTGGAATGAAGAATGTAAAATGAACAATGATTGACGTACATGATTTAATGAAAATGATAGATAACATAAACTGGAGGACTTACTGCATTTAGGAATTGAACAACGAAGAACCTTGTCTTCGTCTCTCAAGGGCATAACTAGCTCTACTGCATCTTGATAACTGTCTTCTTTGGGCCAAGCTCCATAAAGTCCTTGCCCTCAATAGCAAGTCTGCTCACTGTGATAGCAGTCTGCCTCTCTTCAACTTCAACATCCTTATCGCCTTTCAAAACCACCAGGAACACCAACTGATTCACTAATCCATTTCTCAAAACTTCCTTCTCGAGTCTTGCCGCAACCAAACACCGATACTTCCCCGTCGGTAAAGTCATGTTATGCTTAAAATTCCTCTCCGTAACACATCCAATTGCCTGATCTGTCCCGGGTATAACTACCTCACTAAACGGTTCAGTCCGTATATCAAGCGTTACAGTCCACCCCTCTAGCGTAACCACCTTGTCGTCAATACTAACCATCCGTGGGATGAGATCACCGTTCTCAGTAGCTGTTTCGGTAAGATCAGTGGGATACTGCACAGTTCCGCCCCAGCCAGCCCAACTCCAGCTTGGAAAAGCCGATCGTCTTGTTGGTTTGACTGTATGATCGTGGATCCATGCCAGGGATTGTGGGAACTCCTTCAGTGGCATTCCCCATTCGAAACCTTGAGGGTAGACCGGTTTACCGAACCGTGCGAGGCCACCCTGGAAGGCGTTCAGGGAGTCACCGTCGTTAGTGAGAGAGCGTGACGTGTATGTCGTTACCGCCGATATGAACATGGACGAAGTTCGATCGAGGAATTCGGTATTCGTAGCCTGGACGTGTTAGTGTATATGGCATTATGGCACTAGCTCGACAAACCTCGACGTAACCAGCTTTCATCTTACCACCAGAAACCGTGGTCCAAGTCAGATCCACAGCCGTATCATGCGCCTCAGCATAATCACTCGGCCCCAACGTCTCATTACACTGTAATATCCACTGAGTCTCCGTCAAATACAACTTTCTCGTAGATAAAACATCTTCTTGCCACGTCCATGCTCTGGTTTGCCAAACGGAAGATTTGATCTCTGACATAATCTGTGGCGGGACGACTACCAGATCTTTTCCGTTGATGCGCTCTCGTGTAGACCCCACGCGTGGCTTTGATATTCCAGGGATTCCATAGTCGGAGCGCGGGCCTGCGACGGCAAAGATGGTTATTGTGGCACAGTAGTAGATCAAGTGCATGAGCTGTAGCTGTTTGGCTTTGCTGGCTGCTTGTTCAGGCGTTGGATTGGGACTTTGATCAATACAGAGGGCATCGACCTGCACAGTTAGCAGGATCCTAAAGAGGTAATTGGGCCTACATACCCATAGGTAACGTTTCCCAAGCTTCTTGGTCAATGTGATAGCATCCTCAATCGTCTGGGGAAGCGTCCCAGCTTCCAGAGCTCCATCGGCGGGATGAATACCGCCCCAGACGTAACTTAGCGCCAGATAATCACAGTTATCAGGACAATCAACAACCTTTCGGGCATCAACATCAAGCATTTTCGTAATGAGCAGGCCTTTGTCGAATTTGGCATTGCACTGCTCCGAATGATACCTCTGACAATGCCCAAGGCCCTTCTTGATGAGATTAACATCAACCATCCCGTCAATAACCCTGGCGTTATAGAGCTCCTCTGAAGATGAGTTTGGGTGCAGAGCAATGGCTTCGCCAGTCATCATAGCAACTCTCAACTGTTGTCCCGCATTAAAGAAACTCGGACCCGACATATCGAGACCGGGCGTTGAAAGACCAAACCAGATTGCGAACATTCGCTTGTCATCTTCTGGAACACCTTCCCAATGATCCTGCCGGATGTGCCATCGATAAGGAATAAGCGTGAGAACAGTAGTATCGTGCTCCGGCGGCGGTCTAGGAATGAGTCGATAGAGCAACCGACATAGCGGACAGGAAGGCTTCATGTGAAACTGTGACAATAGACCGAAGCGTAGCCTATAGGGTTCCTGTTTTTCAGCGTGTCGAATATACTGGACTTTTTCTAGCTCGCCTCTTTGGCTCTCATCTAGAGGATCTGCTTCGTTGAAGGCGCGAATGATGTCGAATTTGGCACATCGTTGGCAGAGCTCGCTTGGGTGCTGGCGCAGCTGTTCCAGCAAATCCTCGTCATTTTTGGTCCATGGCTTCGTGGTATTATTTATACCGCTGGTGAGGGCCTGGGTTGGTTGATTCTGGATCGAAGGGCAAGGCTGATCTACCGGCTCGAGCTTACGGCAGAAGCAGCATAGTCTTGAACTCTCGATAGACATGTTCTCTTTGGCTGGGTCTCAATAGTTACTACACTAGCAAGTGGACCATCAGACAAAAGCTGTGGAATATTGAAGACTTGTTTCACAGCTGAAAGTATACTCAACTGTTGAAATAGTATATGATTGTAAGCAACAGTCTTCTTACTGCGGGGTTAAGCGTCAGCGGTAAGACTGAGTGGATTCTTAAACGTGATGGCTTGTACAGGGTGATAGGAGGAGATCAGACAAGGATCAGGCCCACTGCAAAGTGGAAAAAAAGCCTTATACAGCCTACAGTAGACGGGCTTCCAGCTGAGATTTTTAGACCTATGAGCTAGGTTAGTAAAGAAGAGTCGGGACCTTGATGCCAAATCCAAAAATATTTAAGTGACTTATTATTAATTTAGGACAAGTTTAGGATGCCTTTTGCTTAGTTTATTTCAATATATCAAGCTCTTTCCTGCTCTGAGGTGGGTTCATCAGCACTAATTATTTAGGAAATAAAGACATGGAGCAGCACTTCTTATCATTCCACTCAGGATTGGTACTTCGGAGGAAATTGCTTCCATCAAAGTTGTCATCTATAATTGTTCTCAAAGCCCAGTTAAGAATTACTATATATGCATATATGATAAATTTAATATTTATTTCTTACACCAAGCATGCGCCTCACTATTACACCGGACCCCCCTTTAATAAGAATCACAGCATAACTTGATACCAAAATAATCCGGGCAATAATAATACATAAAGTTATGGATCCACGGTATGCTCAGAGTGCAAGCATCAATATGATGCTGTGGGAAGTGGCCCTGATATTAGCACGAAGATCTTGGCCAGGCGTCCGGCTGTTAAGTCAATTCTGGACAGTAGTGCCCTCGTTATGTGGTTTCATAGAGAAGAAAAACAGTGGCATTGTAGGTATAGTATTCATCTCTGTATCGTTTATAATATCGAGATTATAGGCCTTAAGGCAGGGAAAACCTAATTGCAATACCGTGCGACAATCTACAGTGCCACCTTGACCCCCCCACATCTCGCTTGCAGTACCTCTGTTGGATGGAGGGGACGAGAAAAGAGAGTACTATGCAAATCTGATCTGATTACTGCATACTGTTGGACAAGCCTAGCCCCAACACACGTTGTTGGTTACAGCAATGCTTCAATGCGCCATTTTCTATCTCTGCCCACGGCCGACAACTCTCACTCCGCCACGTTCTGTTCAACGGACCAAGTCCTATGTGCTGATTTAGTTGCCAAAACATGGACAAAACTGACGCGGTACCGGCTGTCATCAGTGAAACAAGCCCACAGAATCCGGCAGAGATTCTTCCGGGGTCAATTCCTCCCGCGATGTCTAGCCAGGAAGACCAGGACCTCGTTGCAGCACAGGTACGGTGCCCCGCTTGAATCTGGATTCATGATTGCCTGATAGCGATATAGCCTCTGGATGAGAACGAAGAGGATGACGATGACTCGGCGCTAGGGCAAGACTTGTAAGTGCTATATCTATCTGTTCTATTGTCACTAATGCAACACACTAGTGCAAGCTCGACTGCTTCCCTCACCTCAAGTATTCTCGAATACCGAAAGTTTCAGGGTAGGACTTTCAATAGTGACAAGTACGAGACTGAATACTGGGCACCAAATGATGAGAGGCAGAAGGAATCCATTGATATCTCGTAAGGAATACTCTATGCAACCGACATCTGGTCGTCCTACTGAAAATCAGCAAGCCATCACTACCTCATGTTACTTCTCGACGGCAAGCTTACGCTCGCTCCTTCGCCAGATGACTTTGAAGCCAGTCTCCCATGTTTACCCTAGTGTCTTGCTTAAACTAACGACATACAGAAGGTACTTGATATCGGAACCGGGACTGGTAAGCGATGCCTTGGATAACAGCCATGACAGGAAAGTAGCTGATGATCAATTAGGTATATGGGCAATGTACGGATGAGTCTTGTATCTCATGCAGAGCTGTTGTAACCACTGATGTATCACAGCGATTTTGCCGACCAATATCCCAACGCCGAGGTCATTGGAACAGACCTTTCCCCAATCCAACCAGATTGGGTACCACCAAATGTCCGATTCGAACTCGAGGACGCAGGTAGCAACTGGACTTGGTCCAACGGCACCTTTGACTTTGTTCATATGCGCTACTTGATTGGCGCTATTGCTGATTGGGGGGCGTTGTTTAAAGAAGCGTTCCGCTGTTGCAAGCCTGGAGGCTTCGTTGAATCTGTCGAGGTCAATCCAACTTTCCTCAGTGACGATGAGACAGCCAGCGATGTGAAGGCAGTGCAGACATGGAATAAGCTTTTCAGAGAGGCGAGTAAAGCTTTTGGTCGTAGCTTTTGCGAGATTGAGGGGGACGCGGAGCTTCTGGCTGCAGCTGGATTTGTAGACCTGCAAGTTACTGACTTCAAGGTATCGTCTTTCTCAAACATTGCCCTTTCGAACATTTTTAGCTAACACCGCCCAAGGTTCCTGTCGGCGGATGGGCCAAGGACGCCAAGTTACGTCAAGTCGGCCAGTTCCTTCGCGCAACGATGGAAAACGATCTTGAAGGTAAGCAAGCCATCAATTCTTCTGTTCAGTCTTCTAAGAGAATGCAGGATATACGCTCCTGGCGTGGCAACATATTTTGGGGTGGCCGAAAGATGAATATCAGTTATTTCTGATGGACATGCGAAAGGCTCTCAGAGATAAGAAAGTGCACAGCTACATACGCGTTCGCTTTATTAACGCCCGCAAGCCATGAGATGCGACGTCGATAGGAGCTTGGGAAATGAAGACTACAAGAAGATTCATGCATTAGAGCACTAAGAATATTTGTGGCGTATCTAAGTCAGGATGAGACAAGCTATTCCTTTATTTGTATGCAGATACGGTGTTAGGTGATTCTATGTCAAGTTCATTGAGGATACACATGCTACTGTAATTGCACCAGCCACGCCAGATGTTACAGCGCACGTATGCCTAGTCATTTTGCTAAGAAAGTTCTATTCATCACTAACGAATTGTTCTTTGTTTCGTTGCCCTCGACCCGGGACTCTCGTCTACCAAGAATTGATTTTTACTCAGCACGAAATTGTTCCTGAATAGAATTACCAGTCTATCCTCTCTTTCCTCACCCTTCAAGGCTCTGTAGCAAAGATGAGGCATTAATGTCTTCATATCCCTGTCTACCATATGTACAATATTATATTATTAAGAAATCCTCCTTCTTCAACCAACCATCAATAACTCCTATCTCAGCCTCTCCATCCATAAATCCATGAACATATGTTGAACAAACAATATGGTAGACTTCTCCAATGCCTTTATTTCTGTATCCAGGCCCGGCCTTGCGCAGAACCATAGGAACTTTGCCTCCGTCCAGAACGACGACAATGTCTCCCTTTTGCACATGCGGACGAGTCAGGAGAAAGAGGCCGTTGTCGGTGATAGTGAACATAAAGTCCTTATGGCGCCAAAAACGGAGTGGTAAATCAACCAGCACTAAACTTTTCGAGTCGTCGACTTGGGTGAAGTCAAAGTCCTCTCCTGGGTCATAGGCAAACGCAGATTTAGAGATTCCTTTGTCGAAGGTGATACCGAACGTCTTAACTTCAAGCCCCCGTCTAAGGTGATCTCGGTTAATGGAATCGAGGGCTTCAATATCTGGTTTTAGTAGACGGTGCATTCTTGGGGGTGCTGTGCAATCTTTGACGAGCGTGCGCCAGTAGGCTCTGACTGCCGTCTCCGGTTCTTGCAATGACAATGGTTTTCCGCCGATGATCGGTACATATTGATGGATGCTGGTGTCGTCGAGGATGTCTTTCCCTAGATAACTCCTTATAATATCTGCGTCTCCTACAAGATGAGGGTCTACTTGACGGATCGGTCCGATGTAACCCAGGATACTTCCTCTTAGTGCCAACGCCTCTCGTCTAGGGCCAAGAAGCCGACATGGTGTATCACACTGCTTTAAACCTGCCTTAAAAATATCTCGCTGCGCGAAAAGGATTGGAAAGCAGAGATCTCGCGGCATATGGAAGAGAGCGGCCCAGGAAGGAATCGAATCTTCAGGTGTTTGAACTGGAACCCTGTCTCGTTGGAGTGCGTCAGGCCCGTTTCGAGATTCAAAAGGATTTTGACAAATGATATCCAGGTCCCCAGAGAGGTGGATTATTGACAGAGTCACTTCTTGGTACAGCATGCTCAAAGACTTAGTGTAGTCGACCACGATACCATGCTTTTGTGTTACCAGCCCCAGTAGCCCATATATTTTGTCTCTTGGGTCTGTTGATTGCTTATGTCGAAATCGAGCTAGGACGTCTAACAGGGTCGAGTCTCTTTCGCCAGTCCTGTCTTGTGTAGAAAGGATACTACTTGACCTCTGACGTTGGTCCTCGACCAGTTTTGCAGATATGAATAGTTTCATAAAATCTGTAAAGACCGAGGAGTGAGAATAGACCGCCATATGGTATGGACCAATATACGGTTCATCCTTGAAGAAGGTCGATAATACGTCCCAGCTTAGTTCAGTTCCTCCGCACATCAGATGCACATGTGGTGCCAATGACAGTTCTTGTACGATCCAAACTCGTTGCCAAAACGTCGGAAAGTAGAAGAGACGCTCGAGCATTTTTTGGCTATCATTGTCCATGACCAGCGAGGGGATACTGTTGTCATAGTTTTGGAGAGACTGGAGGGTTTTAGGGCCATTTTGAGTTATCAGGCGCATCAATTCCATCCCCTGTTGCATGGATTGCTCGTACAACCGTTTCAGCGCCAATGCTCTTTCGGGTGTGTTCTCTGATTTTCGATCATTATCTGGCCAGTGGCCTAACCATGCTATATCTCGCTGACAGGAAGAGTAAATCTTGCGCATTATCGCAACTTGCTGGCCGCGTTCCTGAGGATCCGATTGGTTAATACAGAGAGCATCGATCCAAAGAACCCTGGCTCGATGAGTAAGTCTGAGAGCTTGTAGAATTGATTCCAGGTTCGGAGTGATCCAGAAGGTCTCATCATTTAACGAGATCGATGCTGAAAGATTAGGTTCTCCCCATACGTA
This sequence comes from Fusarium mundagurra, assembly GCA_013396205.1. Taxonomy (NCBI): domain Eukaryota; kingdom Fungi; phylum Ascomycota; class Sordariomycetes; order Hypocreales; family Nectriaceae; genus Fusarium; species Fusarium mundagurra. Next base: position 8,735 of record JAAOAN010000357.1, on the reverse strand, counting down.
AGATAGCGCTTCGTATACCGGCATAGCTAAATTTGGGGAAGGAGAGAGTGCCGCATGGGAAAGGGTGCAGCGAATTGTCGAATCTGTAGCCAGAGACGGGTGCAAATTTAGCAGCCGAATTTCATCCGTGGCGGTGTTGAGGGGTTTGTAGATCTTCGTGGATATCTCCTCGTTGCTCAAGGGGGACCTTAGAGCCATAAACAACGGTGTTGGCGTCTGAAAACATCTTCTTCCGCGCAATAGTTCAAGTCCAATAAGGTGGTGGGTCAAGTTTCCTACTGTAGTGGGTCTTTTGAGAAGAAACAATACTGACAACAGCATTTTGAATAATGTTCTGGTCTACTGAAGTTGGGGATTTTCCAGAGTTAAGTGCCGCCTGTGAAGGCGCAGCACGAGACTCGGTTCTTCTGTTGGAACCACGTATCAAAGTCCTACAACGCCACAACTGATATTTGTTGTGTGCATCAGTGACTAGCCAACAGTTAAGTTTACATGAGGGATTTTGGCGTTTGCATGACATGGGTCAGCCGACGATTACCAGTTTGACTTTTAAAGGCCTGGGCAAGTTGAAAATAAGTAAAGAATATGGAATAAATATCTGTGATTCAATCGATGCTACTATTACTATCTTAGATTCTTTAATGTAATATCTTATGCTGGTTTAGAAACCTAGCCTGCTATAAATTAAAAAACGCCTTGCATAGCCACAGGTGTGCTTCCAGCCGAGCTTTTCAACCTCATCTATTGGACGAGGTCCACGCTAAGTATTTGGGTGAAGACTCATAACAGCAGCTATTATTTCACTCGGGATCAGCATACATTTCCCAAAGAATTCTTTCTACCAAGCTTGTCATACGGTAATTGATTTCAAAGCTCATTTGACACCAATCCGGTCCAATACATCTGACCCAATTGGGTTTGGCTCGCAACAATGTCGGAGGCATTAAAGATTCAGCTGGCTCAGCCATATCCTGGACCTTCACTCCCCAGTCCATCGCATATTCGCCTCATCTGCCTACGCCCTGGAACGGATGGAGCTATTTATTGCGAGCTGATGGTCGTATCTATCGACTCCGCACCGACCTACGAGGCTTTATCGTATACCTGGGGCGATCCCTCAATTACAGAGACCATCACCATGACCACGCAAGGCTTCGAGACTATGCAGCAATTCTCCATAACTTCCAATTGCTTCTCTGCTCTAAAACGCTTTCGGTACAAAGACAAGCCTAGGGTTCTTTGGATTGACGCCTTGGCTATCGATCAGTCGAATTTAGACGAGAGGAATCACCAAGTCAGTCTCATGTCAAAGATATACTCTCAAGCCGCAGGCGTGATTGTTTATCTCGGCGAATCTGCAGATGATAGCGACTTGGTCATCGAGCTCATCATGGAGTGCTATGATCCATCTCCCGATAATACCTCTTTAAGTTTCCCAAGGTCCGATACCTTAATGGATGCACTCCGGAATTTCTTCCGTCGGCCCTGGTTCACCAGGGTCTGGGTCATTCAAGAAGTCTTCCTATCGTCCGAGAAGACCATTTACTGTGGAGAAAAAGAAATCCCATGGTCTGCAATGGAGAACTTCAAGCATTATCTAGTCAACACGAGACTGCAGTTCCGACTACCATATGTTGTCTCAAAACCTAGCAACTACTTTACGGTGGAGGACGCTCAAATATTCATGTTCTATGCTCTTCTTGATTCACGACACTGCAAGGCAACTGATCCACGCGACAAGATTTACAGTCTACTCCCGATCCTCCAGTCTCACAACAAGCCACTTGATCTGACACCAAGGTACCAAGATACGCCAGCAAGAATCTACACGGACTGCGCGCTGTCTATGTTACCAAGTTGCGGCTGGAGCCTTTTAAGCGCTGTTCAAGGGAACTTGAGGACAGAGAACCTACCGTCTTGGGTACCCGACTGGGATGTCCCGCCTCAGCGACATGTCATCGACTCAGATGCTATTATGGGAATGGAAGAATTTTGGGAGGAGATGGTGCCCCAGGCCGTTCCTGACAAACCACAAGTCGTGATGCGGAGGCTGGGCGGGGGAGAAAGACCTGCGTTGCATGGACATGGATATTCATGTGGAAAGATCGCGAAATTGGGGTCAACTTACATCGCGGGCCAAACACCATTTCCTGCCCGGGAGTGGTATAGTCTCGTTAACAAGATTGATCTATCAACACGCCCTGGAACCGATTCCTCCGACGTCAAGTTTCCTCATCGAACAGAATTCTTCTTCAGGTTCCTCCGGCTTGCGCGCTATTTATACGACTCAAGCATGAAAGAAGAAGAGGAAGACGCTGTCGATGACTTCCCAAAACCAGATTTCATCATTGGAGGCTCACGAGAATCATATCAGGAGTACAGGTTTGGTTCTAAATGGGAAGATAGAATACAAAAAATAGCTCTTGAGAGGAAAGATGGCGTGCTGCCATTTAGAGACATACCTTTTTCTTATGCTGCGGCAGGTTGGCCGCCGAGTTATGGGAATACTATACGCTGGAATCTCCAGGCTTGCCATTTGCGGCGGTGTTTTATTACTGACACGGGGTACTTCGGACTTGCGCCTGCGGAAGCAGAGGTTGGAGATCAAGTGATTATCTGTGTTGGGGCTTCTGTTCCTTTCGTGCTGAGAGATATTGGTAGTAGTGCAGGTGATGAGTTTCACTTGGTTGGGGAGAGCTATCTGCAAGTCGGCGGATGGTATGGAATGATCACCAAAGAGAGTCAACCTCAAAGTCTATACATTGTATAATTCTAGTAAGCTTATTCTATATGTTAAGACTCAATTCTGATAAAGAACTCCTGCTCATCATCCTTCTTCTCAACAACCGCCCTCCTCACAAGATCATCTGCAACAGCTAACCTTAACTTCTCCGCTGTACACGGAGCATCCAGCTCCAAAGGTTCACTAACACCGTTCATCTCCCTCGCAGACTTGACAGCTTCTCTCAAAGCGAAGAATACAGCACACCCCAGGAATAGAGGAGGCTCTCCTACACCTTTGCTGCTTTGGATGGAACCTAGTTTCGACCAGTTGATGGGGTTGCCTTGGGAGTCGTGTTGCAGGGTGTTTACGTTGAAGACCTGGGGAATGTCAGAGAAACCTAGTATAAGTTAGCAAATGGGGGGATTAGGTGTATGGGAGGACGACTTACCGGGGATTTTGTATGTTCCTGGGCCTTTGGTGAAGATTTCGCCTGATTTCATCCAGAGGGATTCTTCCATTGTGAAAAGACCTTGGCCTTGGACGAAAGCACCCTCGATTTGACCGTAGTCCATTGCGGGATTGATAGAGCGACCGATGTCCTACAAGAGTTAGTGATGACGGGTGGTTGTTACACCGATAACGTACCATCATGAGATCTGTTCTCAATACTGTCGAATCTCCAGTGAGAGTATCCAGCTCTACCTCAGATATGGCCCTAAACTCATCATTAGCAAAGCTCCTCCACAAGGATGATACGGTAAAACTTACACTCCTTGCGTAAAGTAATAGTACCTAAGCCCTTAAAGTCAGTAGAGCCTCCTTTCCAGAGTCGAACACACTCACATAGGCAAAGGATCCTTCCAATTCCCCCACTCATACCCAATCCTCGGCATCTTCCAAAACCCATTCGCCGCCAGATTAACTCTATCCCTATACGCCGCATGCGCAATAACCGCCATGCTAGCGTCCTTACCAAACTTCTCTCTATACGGCTTCAGCCTCTCATTGATCTGATCACATGCATTCTTCACAGCTTGGCCGTTTATGTCACTGCCGGATGATGCAGCGGTCGGTGAACCATTGGCGACTTGGTCGGTTTGGGATTCCTTGTTGTAGATTGAATCGACGCTCACGTTGAGCTCTTCGGCGGCGACTTGCGTCATTTTGGTGTATAGGCCTTGACCCATTTCTGTGCCGCCGTGATGGAGAAGGACGGAGCCATCTTCGTAGATTTTTACGTAGGCTGCTGCTTGGTTGAGGTGGAGGGCTGTTGCGAAGCTAGTTCTGTGAGCAAGGTGCTGCTAAGTGGTTTGGGAAACTTACCTTAAGCCGAACTTGGTTGGGATCCTGGAGATACCTCGCTTCTTGAAGCGATTCTTTGTGTTGAACTCTTTGATAGCGGACTTGCGCTTCTCAAACTCGGAGGAGGAACTCAGCTGCTCCATCATGGTAGGAACGTGGAAGTCATCTGTGATCTCCTGCAAGAATGGCGTTCGCTGACCGACTTCGTACAAGTTTCGCATTCGAAGGTCATCAACGTCCATGTTAAGAGACTCTGCAATCTTGAACATGATGGTCTCGGTGATGTACATTCCCTGCGGACCACCAAAGCCTCGGAATGCCGTGTTGCTGACTGTGTTGGTCTTGCAGACGTGGCCTCGAACCCAAGCGTGAGGAATATGATAGCAGTTGTCGACGTGGGTACAAGCCCGGTCCCTATCACTGTTAGCTCCTCATCTCATTGTGCCCAAGGGGGTCTTACATGACAGCACCGCTCATGTCCAACGAAGCACCCGCATTATTATAGATATCAATATCCAAAACCTGTATCTTACCCTTCTCATCAACACCAACCTTCCACTTTGACTGGAACGGATGTCTCTGTCCACTAAACGCAATATCCTCATCGCGATTCAGCATCATCCTCACAGGTCTCGCCGTCTTCTGCGCCGCGAGGGCAAGATACATCGACAAAGCAGTAGTTCGCGACTCTTTACCCCCATACGCACCGCCCATTCTCCTCACGCGCATGTTCACTCTGTTCATAGGCACGCCGAGAACTTGCGCGGTGAAGACTTGGTTCTCCATGAGGTTCTGCGTTGAGATGTATACTTCCATTGAGCCATCTTCCATGTGAGGAATTGCGAGAGCTGCATTGGTCTCGAGATAGAAGTGCTCTTGGCCGCCCATGCGGGTGGTGCCCTCGAGGACGTGAGCGCATTTACTAAATGCCTCGTCTAGAGAACCACTCAGAGCGTCGCCCTTTCGGAGTTCTTTGCCGTGTTTGAAGAAACTCTTTGCTTTGATGGCTTCGTCGATTGTGAAGATTGGGGGCAAGCGCTTGTATGTTACTGTGACTGCATCGGCAGCAGCACGAGCTTGAAGCGCTGTCTCGGCGTAGATCATACCGATTACTTGACCGTAGTAATTGGACTTTCCATCTGCAAAGATGAGTTCGTCGACAACGACGGGGCCCCAGGTATTCTGCTCTTTGGTGATACTATTCTTGTCGATATAGCCAACTACGCCCGGCATCTCCAGGGCAGTTGAGTAATCAACGCTCAGAATCTCAGCATGGGCTGCCTTGGACATGACGAGAGCTCCGAAGAGTTCGTTGTGCTGACGTGGCATGTCATCCACGTATTCCGCCTCGCCGGTACAGTGCTTGACGGCGGAGAGATGGGGAATTGGACGGCCGACCTCCTTGGTACCTCTGTTCAACATCGAAGAAGTGAAGTTGTCGCGGTTACCTGATGAAATAACGCGGTGAATTTCTTCGATCAGATCGGTGTCGACTTCCCCGAGACCTAGATCGTGAACCACTTCGTGCCAGAAGCGGAAGAACATGGAGATGGTGAGCACTGTAGCAATGTTAGCAAGAAGTAAAAGATGCTCGTGGGAATGAACAGACCTTTTCGATAATGAGCCATACCGCCCGGTACACCAAAAGGAAGCTGAAACTGCTCTAGCAACGCATCAATCGCAGCATCCAAGGTGTTCATATCAGACCATTTCTTCCCAACGACAGCCTTCTGCGCTTTCTCAGCCATAACAGTCGTCGGCGCCATACCCCCAATAGCAAAAGCCGCATCCTCCACAACCCCATCTCCATCCAATCTAACCCTGAACCCAGAAGTGACAATAGCAATATCATCATCCTTCCTCTTGGCCTGCTTATAAGCCTTCGTAATCTCAATCTCATCGCTCGGAAGTGGGATCACAATCTCTGTTATGACTCCATCTTCAGGAAGTGCCGTTGTTCTATATGACAGAAACCATGAAGATAGCGGAATCTCGGCTATCCCGCCGGTTTGAGAATGAATTTTCACCTTTGCGCCTGCAGCTAGGAGGACGGGTGCGGAGTCGGAGATGGGACTTGCTGTAGCTAGACTTCCTGCTAGACTAGCGACATTGCGGATCTGTCGACCAGCGAAGTACCGAAGTTGCTTTCGGAGGGCTTCCAGCGCTGAAGCTCGTCGACCTAGCTTGGCGTACAAGACAGTACACATCTCCTCAACTTTGGTCAAGGAAAGGTTTCCGGGTATACTGATACTCTTTAGTGACTCAAGCTCAGCCTGTTTCATCTGCAGGGGATCAATAGTGAAACTATTCAGCTCCGCGATGTCTGCTGCAAACACCGAAACACGATAAGCTCTCTTCTTGAAGCGAACCTCGATCTGAGTTTCACTTGCACCGCCAACGATTTTGGCCTCTGAATACACGCCCTTCAGTTCGATTAATTGCTGGAGGTTTGTAGGTCGGAACCAGAGTCTTCGATCATCGCCGTAGCAGATCGGTTGAGGTTCATACTTTCGTAGCGCTGGGGGGAAGATGGGCTCTGTTGAGGGATCGTATGGTAAGAATGTCTCTCCAAAGGCTGGCTTGTCGGGTGATCTTGGTGGTGTGCTCGGTGTTTCTTGTGGTCTAGGAGCCGTGATTGGAGTCTCCATCTCCTTCGGGTTCGATTCATCAACACCAGTTGACCCACAGCCTTTCGAGTCGGGATTATCTCGACAGCAGCCCCCAGGACGACCGCATGACCCAGTCTTGTTAGCTTCACGGGCAACAGTTGCATAATCGTTTTCTGTAGTCTTCTCGGGCGTTATCTCCTTGCCGTTGATCTCGGCTATCGTTCCGTTGAGGTCTTCTGTGATGAAAGTTCGTGCCGCTTCGAAGATGGGTTTGTAGCCGGTCTAATGGCTGTGAGTAGAGGACAGCATAGTTATTCAAAGGAAACTTACACAACGACACAGATTTCCATCGAGATGACCCTGTAGCTCAACTTCAGAGTTGGTCAGGTGGAATTTCCCATCTCGGTATGAGTTTCTGATGAGTGCATACAAACTCATGACAATTCCCGGCGTGCAGAAACCGCATTGCGTGCCACTGCCACAATTAGTCTCATATCTTCACTCAAGACATCATTTAACTCACTGCATCTTCGCAATCCTCTCCTGAAGCGGATGCGGCTTCTTCACAGTCCCCAACCCCTCAACAGTAATAAGACTCTTGCCATCAACGCCAACGAGCGGATACAAGCAGGCGTTTACCGCAAGATGTCTCACGCGTCCATTTTCAAGTGTCTGGAGGACAACAGTGCACGCTCCACAACCTCCTTCTCCGCATCCTAACTTCGTTCCTTTTAGGGAATCTTGAGCTCGGATCCAATCGAGGAGAACCCAATCCGGATTGGGGTTCTTGACGGTCACTGGTCGGCCATTGATATAGAACTTTATATCAGAGGTTCTGTAGGTTGTTTTTATCAAAGCTGCGAGTGATTCAACTGGCGTTTTGGGGGCAGTTTCATCAGTGTCGGATAGGGGCGGTGATGGGAGAGCGTCTTGTGAAGCCTGCATTGTAGTGACGTGGATGGATAGAAGTCAATTGATACAGATGAATACAGAATTAGGTTTCGCAATTCAAGAAACAAAAAGGTCAGCTCAACTAGTCCCCTCCCCTCTAAAGTCAGCCACTCGGACTAGTAGTAGTTATCACGAAACCATCATCCCACCCTTGGCCAGTCCCCATCCTTGAACAATACGCCACTCCGCACTACCACGATAGCACAACGGCCCCATTTTTGCTGATTGGCTTATTTCCGACTGTAATTATCTGCCGTTTTGTTTCCGGGATATAGATGAGGGGTTGTGTCGCCGAGATAACCGAATTATCTATCCAACTCGAAAGTGGGAGGAGGGAAAGCCCACTTCTGTTACTAATATTCCCGAGTCGTTTACTTTACCCCGCGTCAGTGTCGCAGATTGAAGATCGGCCTGCATGAATGTGAGCGGTTTGGGAATCTATTGGATTGGAGGAAAGGTCGTAGTATTCCCGTTCTTATAGTTTTTTATTGTGGTAAGGAATCTATTTAATTTCTCAAGAGTGGCACAGCGCATGTATAGCTGACTTCAGGTCCCAGTTGAGGCTCTCGTTGTTGGGATCATTCAATGCTCCAATCTCCATCAAACATGGGGTTGATCTTGAGCTGACCCAATCTATCCTCGCCCGAATTCTACTTATCAGCCTCCACCTTCCCAATAGTCCAATTCTTGATATGAATACCAAGTGTTAAGTTCCCCTGCCCGGGAGTATAATTATCCATTCCCTCCCCCGCATCCATACCAACGACGCTTCTCCCAAGCTTGAGTGCCATATCGTTATGCAACGTCTCAAAATGAACATTAGAGATCTCCAAGTCGAAGTTCTGCATCAGAGCAATCGTCATGAGGGCTACACAGATTCCCTCGCAGACAACATCGTCAATATTAACCTGCATAGTCCGCTAAGTGTCGATCTCTTTCGGGTCACCGTAAAACGGCGCTGCTCCCAAAATAGCAGACAGAACATACGCATCAGGCTTAATCCATCGATTATGAATGACTCAAAGTTTAGTAACCGATACGTCGCTAACATTACGTGGTTTCCAACCCATCTAGATAATGGCGTTGTTCCGAGCTTTCCAGATTGTTAGTCCGTGAAGTTAGGCTCCTAAGTAATATAATTTTACTAA